>CAEGAE010005807.1:0-244614 GCA_903067095.1 Girardinus metallicus | reverse complement strand
CTTTCTTTCTTTCTTTCTTTCTTTCTTTCTTTCTTTCTTTCTTTCTTTCTTTCTTTCTTTCTTTCTTTCTTTCTTTCATCTGTCACACATCCTGCACTGATCTGCTGAACAAACAGCTCAGTGATCTTTGTTTCTTGTTCTGACCATTTAAAGTGAATCATATATTGTTGTATAAGTTATTAACATCCATCATTAAAATTTAAGAACAAGTTTGCAAATCAATAATAAATTTTAACGATCCACCGTATTCTACTTTTTATTTATTTTTTAACCTTTAAGCAGTTTTCAGTTTTCTTTCTCAGGTGTTTCCTTTTTATGGTTTATGGTGTATGAACAAAGATGCAAGATAAATTAATTTTATGTGCCCCAGTTTCCTGAGCTACTCTGATTAGAGTTGGAAATTAACTCTACCAGACTTGGCAACCTTCTGAGAGCACGAAGCCAATCAGTAAATGCAATGCACAACTCCCTGTCTTTGTCTCAATGCACTGCCGTGCAGAAAACCTCAAATAATGAGCATAAATTTTGATTTGTAGGTCAAGGATGCTTTGATGTCTGTAGTAAAAGTGAAGGATTTTATGCACATTTTGGTTTTGCACAGGATATGCATTAACAGCATTTTAGTGACAGTTTTTAGGTCTTGGTAAGCAAATTTTAACCATGGTTCTATTGCATGAACAAGTCTGCAGTTTGACTTTACCATCTATCCATCGATCAATCCAGCTGTCCCTTTCTTTAGAGCCCCATATTTAAAGCATAATGACTATATAAATATCTGCTGTGGATTCAATGTGAACTTTAGTATTTATACTTTAAGAAATTGCTAAAAATATACTGAGAACTCTGGAAGCCTGAGTCAGGAAAATTAAAGATTTGGATGTCCCGCTAGCCCAAAAGTCACATCAGCATCTGCATGTCCGAAATACTGTAGCATCAATTTCAAAAACCTTTTAAAGGTCTTAAATTGCTGTTTGGGTTTTGTCCTTAACAGATGGCCATTTCACTGGAACTCCTCCAACGTACGGTTACGATGCAGACCGAGCAGAGGAGCAGCGGCGGCACCATGACATCCTGCCGTACATTGACGACTCACCATCGTCCTCGCCACACCTCAGTTCCAAAAGCCGTAGCAGCCGGGACACACTCTCCTCAGGATCATTGGAGTCCTCCAAGTCGGTCAGTGTGCCATCGTGTCTTCTCATCGGTATCACCTGACACTTTTTTAAACTTTTCAAGTAAAAGCAAACTAAAGCAAGGGGTTAAGAATACACAAATATACCTGAAAAGGGCGAATATTTTTTACTTTCCAACTTTTCATCAGCTGAAGGTTCTCTAGGCCTATCACTTTAAATTAAAACGTTTCTATGAAACATGTTTTTCCACCCTACAGCCTGACACCCTAGAAAGAAACAAATTAGCCTTCAGAGATTGACTGCCTCTGGGAGAGTTTTTGGCAGAATTATTCCTCATCCCCATAACTTTACAACCATCTGTATCCTTCCATCTCTCTTCCTTCTGCCTTTCTGTTTCTGTAAAAATAGATCCAGCGAACTTTAACATCTGACACTCTTTACAGATTACAGTGAAGATGAGGTATTAGTTTCAGAACATCAAAGAGCTGCTTTTCTTAGTTTTTTGTGACGAAATTAAAAAAGTTGAAGGGTGCCACAGTTTAAAATAATAGGCTAAAATGGCTTCTGAGCTGTGAAATCATTGTGTTGGTTGTCATGAAGATGTTTTAGTTCATAACCTTTCAATCTTTACTGCGCCTGGGGAGCATTCACAAGACACAAGAAGTGTAATAAATAGCGAACATTTGACAATAAATAGTGAACGTTGCCTTTTTGTTTGACCTGGGAACTTAGAAATCAGATTTAAGTCGTCCAAAAACATACAATTATGGCAGCATAAGTAGACCCTCTTTCAACTGGACCACTGCACCTATTGAGATGTTTTTTTTTTTTTTAAATATTCATATTAGGTAGATATTTGACTACAAACTCACATTTAGTATTAGTCCTCTACTCCTTCTATTAAAACATAAGTATATTCAAAATGACAGAGTTGTTTTTTCATCTTCTCATATAATAACACTTATATGTTATTATAAGTGTTATAACTGTAGGAAAGGAAGTTTTTCCTTTCCTACAGTTATGCTGAAACTGATGGAGGTAAAGAAATGTCACATTTTTATGGGGAAATTACACAGGTTGTGAATTCAAGAAAACATTCTAGTGTAGATGCGATGCCTGTGACTGTAAAATTGTAATCACATGGTAACAAAAGTGTACTATGTTAGCATTACCATGATTATTACATTCCCTCTAGGATCCCAGAAACGTTATGTCTTAATTGATTGTAAAAGGGGCATTACTAAAGTTATATACTATAATTCTTCAAAGTAAATTTGGATAAGACAGCAATATGTCTTACTGATGTCTTTTGCAGTATGCTCAAATCCATTTATTATTTAATGGATTTCTCTACTACCTAATCACATAACGTATTTGCTATTGTGTCAGAGGAATGTTTTCAGTTTCTTTCACTGCAGTTTTAGCTCAAAAGCAGTTCTCATCTGAGAGTCAGTCAAATATATGATGCAACACTTAAACAATCCTCCCTTAACAAATTCCCAGCACAGTCAAACAGACTTTCATGGGCTGCCAGAGCAACTATCGTTTTTTATTTGCCCTTTGAAAAGTCCTCCGCAAACATCACCCTTGTCTCATTCTTTAATTTATGTATCAGAGCCCAGACAGGCTCAATTTGGCCCAGTATGAGCTGATGGTTTTATGATGTCACTGTGGTGACTCACCATCAGAGATGATTTGATTTTTGTCAGTGGCTCCTTTTTTCTTTCCTCCTATTTTGACTTTTCCTCTCATTAGAAAGTAAGAGGAGAATAGGGGTAACTGATCATGAAGACAGTTATATTGCTGCTAGAGTTGCAGAAGCGTAAATCAAGGACAGCTTTCTTCCTCAACCTATAAAGCAGATTTGTTTTAGCTTTAAAGTTTGACTACCAGAACTGCAACATCATAAACCCTCTTAAATTTCACTGTCTCATATAATACTGTTGGTGAGGTCATGCCCCTGTTTGCTTTGGATACATGAAGCTTTGACATGATAACCATAAGAAATCAAATCTTTCTCTCTGGAATTGTTCATATTTCTAACTGAGGTGCAGCACGGTATATTTTGGACGTAGCCAAGCAGACATGAACATAGCAGGGAATCACAATAGGAATAAAAAAGGGATGGCACAAATTGTTTGTGAGCAATTTGTAAAACAAAAATTAAAGAGTTAATAAAACTAATACAGGATTACTATGTATTGTTTGTCTTCTCAATCTGGTTAAAACCCTGTTATGTTATGGAGCTGCCTTTTTTTGCTGATCTGACTGTTTCATCTACAAACCTCAGTCACCCACAATCAAGTCAGAAACAAATCAGATCATGAGAGCTTCTTCTTTAGGTGTGTAGCTTCAATGCCGCACACAGACGCCTCTTTAAGTCGAGCTCATTACTTGCCAGCATAATGAATAAAAGATGGAATGTCTGGGCATCTACTCAAGTCTTCTATGTTCTGTCATCTGAATGGATGAAATAATGCTTAACCTGTGTCTTTTTTTCTGGTGTAACCTTTTTCTCCATGTTTCCTAGGCCTTTAATGCTACTTTATAAGCACTGAGGGTTATAACATGTTTTTACTCATTGTCACAGCTACTTATTTTTTGGGGGGGGGGTTTTAGGCCTTCATTATGAGCTGCATTAGAGTGTAATAAATCCATTACATTTTATTTTAGCAACACTTAAGTTAAAAGACAGCCCAGAAAAAAATATTTAAATATATTTGTATACATACTTTCTTTATGTCTGTATTTTAGTGTCTATATATAATGAGCAATGGAAACATACAATGCAGCTCAGAACTCTAAATAATGTCATACATAATGCAGGAGCTGTCAAAATCCATCGCCAGACTGCTTTCATGAAAGGGGGTGTAAGAGAATAATAGAAAGAAATAAGACAGGATAAGATCACACTATTGAAGCATAAAACCTTTAAAGATGAAACATTGTTACAAGGCCTATAAAAAAGTATTCACTCTCTTCTTTAGAGGCCATTTTACCTTTTTTATTACTTTTACAAATCAATCATGATCAATACAATGTGGCTTTTTACAAAAATAAATAATAATAATAATAATAATTAAAAAAAACTCTTTAATGTCCTGCTGAAAACTGATTTCAATAAAAATAATGACAATTAAATAAAAACATATAACAAATAATGATTGACTTGCAAAAGGACCAAACAGGGTAAAATATCCAAGGGAGTGAATAATTTTTGTAGGCACTGTACAAGAAGAAGAAGAGACTGTTTCATTGTTTTTTTAAGTGTGTAGTTTGTGCTTGCACACTTAAAACAGTTACTTAATAACTGTTAGAGAACGGTTAGAAAATAAATAAATCTATTTTCACTTTTAAATAAAACATTTAATTGTTAAATATATGTAGTGATTTATTTGTACATATATTGTGCATTTGTGGACATTGTGATATGTGTAATGTTTCCAAGTTAATGATGACTGTTTTGCAGATTGTTAGAAATAATAAAAAGGGTCAGTCTTGAGCTACCTCTTTATGTTGTCTTTGGACAAATATGCATAGTGTGTTTTTATGTTTGTAGGGTTAGTAAGTCAAGAAAAGGAAAGAAAAAACTAAAAGTAAAAGACGTTTCAGAATTAAGTGATAGTCCAGGTGTTCCTACGCTGAACATGAGCTTACCAGATAACATCACAAACCTTGCAAAACTTTTGAACCATATCACTGATTTCTCTGCAGTACAAATCACAGATGTTGGTGTTAGAGCCACATACGCTCCATCGGATTTCTTGGAGTTCATTGTCTGGAGAATGATAGAGGCATATCTGTACTATCTAAATCAAAATTAAAAAGATGTAATTATGAATGTCTAGCTTTAGTCAAGTAGTATTTTTACAAAAATCATAGTGATATGACTGTTGCAGGAGTTGCAACATTATAAAAAGTGTAGTCAGTCATGCATTTAAACTGCAGGTTAACAACCTCCTATGTAATGCAGTCTATAATAATCCCAGAGGGTTTCATAATCTACTCAGCCTTAACTGTTCCCTGAAATTTGCATCAGCATCTACTTATGCAGTGGCCATGGAAACCAGTTTCAAACCCATTTTCCCCATCATTTTAATAAATGCATGTACGCCCACAGACATCGAAGTTCTCCCCATATGTGTGTGCAAAAGCAGTGTAGAAGGCATGGTGCAACATATTGTACCTTATTTTTGTAAAGCAATAATAAGTAGCGCTATTCTTAGAAATTCTTATTGAAAGTGCTGAAAAGATTTGCTTAATTTTTGAGATATTACTATGATAATGAGAAATATTGACATATCTTACTTGGCCCTTGACTCTAACAGCCTGAATATGCTAATATACAAAACTGATTCAAAAGTCCTTTTCATATAATCTTTTTTTACCATTTTGCATCTACATCATATAAACTGTGACACTATATTGCCAATTATATTTGCTCAACGATTAAAATATTAGTTTGATTTGTACCAAGCATTTCCACAGCCACCAGCTCCAAGTCAAGCTAACTGCTTCCACATATATTTGCGAATGAATGGGTTCTCAGGAGCTTAATAAATTAGCCTCTGCTAATGAAACCTTAGCAGAGGCTCGAGCCACCTAGAGGCTCTTTTACTGGTGACTTTAGATTAATAAGAGAGTACTGTAATAAGTTTTATAGAATGGATCTCCATCATTAAGTTCAACTTGACTGACCTGAAAAGAGTCTTGACTTCAACCTGACAGAACATCTCCACTTCACTTCACTTTCACTTTATTTTGGTAAAATGTCTACATTAAACACATCTTCTGGATGAAATAGAGCCAAGACAGAGCTTCTTGTCCAACATCAGTGTCTAACCTCACAAATGTGCTTCTGGAGGAATGATGACTATAATCCTTGTGGAAGCTAACCACAAAGGTTTAATCTTTATGGATTAGGAATTTGATGTTAGTCAAAATCAGGTGAGGATAGATCTGTGAATACATTTGGCAATATATTGCATATGCATCACTGAGCTTGTTTCACTATCTATTGTTGCAGGCACTAGTTTTATCTCTATTACACTTGAAATATGTTTTCTGCTCCCTATTTAGATACACTGTTTAAATATTGTTTTAAAGTTTTCTGTTATTGTTTTGATCCATCTCTGCCAGCTTATTTTATTACTTCCTATTGTTTTCCTCATTTCTTCTCTTCATCATTACCTACAGAGCTGAACCCCCCCACCCCCCACTTCCAGACTGGAGCTTGTGTGTATGTCTTTCTTCTGCATGCACATATTTAGGCCCCAACCTTTTTTCTGCCATGGGAGAAACCCTGTCTGTTTGAGTTATTTCAGAGTTTGTGGTTAAACAAGACAGCCCGAGGAGTTTCTCTGTTGTTCTGTTTTCTCTCATGTCTGTGCTCCTCAGTGAGCTTTGACTCAGCTGAGGGGAATGGCGGAATGGCAAAGCAGCCTAGGATGTCTCTTTTTTTTTTTTTTTTTTTTTTTTTTAAGGATGTTTTTGTTTCATTGAGCATTCCTGCAGTTCCTTCATGGTCAGCCAGTAACTATAGACACTCAAAGTCTTATTCATCACCCTTTTACCATCATTGATGAATGAATTCTAGTTTCAGTCAAGACATTTGAGGTTAATAACATTTTTCTGTTAAAAAAAAAAATATGGAAGCAGGGTTTCATACAGTTTGGGCCATATGTCATGTATTTAGGTTATCAGGAGACAAAACATTATTTAATTGCTTTAATTTTTTTTTAATGAAATTAGAGTTGTTGCATTTTCTTTTAAGCTTTAGACATGTTTATATTCTTCACAGACGGAGTGTGACCTTGAAAAGGGTTTGGAGATGAGAAAGTGGGTCCTGTCTGGGATCTTGGCCACAGAAGAAGCATACCTCAGCCACCTAGAGGCTCTTTTACTGGTGAGTGAAACTGCAATGCACAACATTATTATCTCCATAAGTAAACTCCAGGTTACACCTTGTGAAACCAGTGACGGCGGTAATTTTTCTCTCTCCTGATGTTGCCAACTTTCAGTTCAATTGTTTCAATTTCAGCACTTCAGACATTTCAGCAAGTTTCTGTAAACCAGTGATAAATTAAAGGTATTTTAATTGGATAATTAGATTTTCCCTTTCTCAATATGTTTCATTATACTGTTGTGTATTTAAGGAGACTCTAACAGCACTCCAGAGACAAGTAATCAAAAATTGACTTTTGACTAACTAGAACAATTTTTACACTGGTTTATTTATCTCTTCTACTCTTTGTGAAATCAACTGAACTGAATTTCTGTTTGTCTCAGCCAATGAAACCATTGAAGGCAGCTGCTACAACGTCCCAGCCTGTTCTCACAGTGGCCCAGATTGAAACCATCTTCTTCAAAGTGCCTGAGCTCTACGAAATCCACAAGGAGTTTTACGATGGTCTTTTGCCTCGCGTCCAGCAGTGGAGCCACCACCAGAGGGTCGGAGACCTCTTCCAGAAACTGGTGAATACAATCTGAGTTCCTATCAAAGGAAAATTAAAGGGTTGGCTTGTTTGTGGTTGAAGACTGTGTGCAGCTATGACAGCAGCTGAGTCCCTGGGTGTAGCTGCGTGACGTTACCCCTAATCAAAGTGACAACATTGGGCAGCCAGAAAGGTTGACAGCAGTGGAAAAGGACATTTGGGGTTCTACAGTGACATTTATGTTGCCTGGACGCCCTCCCAAAGCAAACCAACAGAGCTGCAGCGGCTTTACTCACTGTAACATCTCATCAAACAGAAGGATGTCAGAAGCAGAACCTGCCAGTTAAATTTGATAAGTCGGCAATAAAAGCAGATTTGATTTTTCTAGCGATCTTCCTCTTTGTGGTTTCAAATTTGCACAAATTAAATCAGGATTACTTTTCCTTCCCCTTTTCCGCCTAAACAGCTGCTCACTCTCTTTTTGTCCTGCAGCAGTTTCTTCCAAGGATGTCAGGGCCAAATGTACAGTACAGTGGTTCTGTTTAATCATTTTCACAGCGGGTCAATTAACTCACAATGAATCATTTGTTAATACTCTGAGAAATACAGCTCCTCTCCCACTGATCTCTCCCTCATGCTCCTCATCTAGCCCGCCCCCCCGGACTGGTTTATACTTTGACGTGCACATGCACACAGAGGGGGGCACAGGCCTGCCTCACAATGCCCCCTTTCTGCCTCAGGCAGCTGAGGCCATCACAACGCTGTGTGCTTTTTGTCTTCAAGAAGCTGCTATAAATAGGAGCTGCCTTCACCACACACTCACACACACACCCCTGTGCACATATGCAATCTTATTAATGTGTCTCTGAAGGCTGCCTTTGGGCTTTGGATGAGAAATTTTAATTGAATTTGTATTATTTTCTAATAGGCACTTGGAAGAAATTAAAATAAATACATTTTCTTTTGCATATTTATTTTCTCTTTTTGGTTGCTTCTAAATCAGACACATTCATTTTCAGTCTACGCATTTATTGTCTCTTCTGATGGTAAAGGATTACACAGTCATTACACTTGCTGTTGCCTGTGAGAAATAGTCGAGAATGGTTCACATTTTAGCATGCATTTAGCATGTGTTATTGTTATTTTGGTTTTATGGGTCCGAGACTGGAAGAACTCTAGTTTTTCACATACATATCTGGTTTAGATGCAATGCAATGAAACTTCTATGTTTTTCATTTTTAGAATTCAAATAGGATGGCAACAATCGCAAACTATGCTTTGAAGAATCTGTGTTTAGTCTTACTTTGACAGATCTGATTGGTATAGATTATGAAAAAAGAGAAAAAAGGAAAAAAAAAAGTTGGTTCAGATGTCAAAATAACACAATGCATTTGTCCTTTACCATACTGGCAAATTAGAAGCCAACTTCAGCTTTGTGTTGGTCCATAGTTTATGATTTGAGCAACCTATAGATAGCGTAAAAAGATATATAAGTGACATGATATAAGTTCTTTTAAGTTCGAAAAGAGCAAGAATTACAGTCATAAAATAATGGATATCACAGTTATTATGTTATTGTTATTGAACAATGTCAACTTTTCTGACATGCTTGAAGATGAAGCAAATATTTACTTTACACAGTCGAACTGTTTCTATCTTATTCCCTTTTTCGTAAAACCGTTACAGCTCTGCTGTTCTGAGGACAAGGGAAAAGGAAAATTAAAGGGAGTAAAGGAGGTGTAATGCTTGCGTTCTCGTGGGGGTGGGGACGTCCGTGAAAGGATGGGAGCTGACAAGTCAAGTAGATTTTTAGGCTGCTGGAACTCTGATAGAGCTGTCTCACCATGACTCTTAAATCTGCAAAAGCTTAGGAGTCATGAGACATCAGAACGAGGAAGATGAGAGAGGGGATGAAAAGAGGAAAAGGCAGAGCTTCGCTGACAGGCTACGAGAGTGAAGTGTCAGAGAGAATCGTTTGAAGGCTGAAAATAGGGCAAATTCACAGTTGTGATCCTGATCCTCCTAAACACAAGCCTCAGAGATGGGAATCTGTTAAACTAGTGTTGAATTTGTTTTATTAAAGATGAGTAAAAGAAGATGAAGCTTTTCTATTTTAAACTGTGGCTGTGACAAGCTTTCAGTGTCAAATTTGTTGTTGGTTGTTAGCTTGACTATATCATATAACATTGACCAATAAATCCCTAATATCTCTTGGACAAGTCTTGTCATTAACTTTAAAATGTCTCTTGATCTCTGGATCAAACTTACAGTAAGTGTAAGCAAGTTGGTAAGTGGAGACTTTACCAATCTCCACTACTATTGCCACTTCTGGTAAAAAATATTTACTACACAATTGTTAGTCATTTTACTCCCTTGCTAATCAATATCTTTGCATTCTTGCTTGTTTTTTTTACCTTAAGAAACAGAATCATCCATAATGCGATCAATAATGAATTTTTTTCCCAAATTCAGCTCAGAAAACAGGAGGCAACAGTTGTAATATTCAGTCAAAATAAATGAGCTCTCTACAAGTATAAGACTTATTAGTTAATTTCCAATAAATTAAAATATACAGGAGTTATAACTTATCTGCCTAAATCATGATAACACCTAACTACAAGGAAAAAGGAAAACTTGAAGTAGCTGGGTAGGAAATCTTTTGTTTAGTGCGAATAAATGGAACAAATCATCAACAAATTTGACACATGTTGGGATGAAACAGGGGGTTTAAATTTCAAAGGTGCAAATTGACGCAGACCCATCCTAAAACCTTAATATTTTTTTCTGACTATGCAAACTTAGTGACTTCCTTGGTGACCGCTCTGCGGTTCTCTGCTAGTAAAAGTTTGGGGTTATTTTTCAACACCCATCCATATTACTTGAATTACATGCTCTAACCAGTTTACTAATAGGAAGTTCCTCGCCACTGCATTTAACCACTATTTTTTTTTTTAATTTTGTGTATTTTTTAGTGGGCACAGTGTTATTTCACTTAGGCCTACAGCTGCAACTAGTTGACATGGTACATGCTAGTAAGGGCATCTTGCTAGTAGATTGGATTATGCCCCCTTTAATAATAAGCAAGATGAAGGTATTACAGCCTCAATAGAGCCAGAAGCATTAGCTTGTATCTTGCTACATTTAGCTGTAGGCATAATTGAAACTTATCTGTTCCTGTCTAGATGAAACAGTGCTTTCTCTCGTCAGAAAATGTTTACAAGACATTTGAGCAATTTATCAGCCGTTTTTATGTAATGTCACTCGGCTGTTTTCCTAATGTTGTTTTCTGCAGTAAATTACACAGCTGCTCTAACGAATTGCAAATCCCAAGCTGAGAAATCCAAACACCTAAGCATGTTTCTTCCATCTCTCAAAACCATTTTCTGCCCCGACTCTATGGCTACAATCCATAAGCCTTCGCGCTGTCGTATGGGGATGTGGTTGTGGGATGTTTGGGCGGCCCGCTCCCTCTGCAGTGAAACTGTCACGCTCTGAATTGCCCCTGCAGTAGTGCAGATTGTGTTGCCTGGGGAAAGATTATGAAAGCAGCACCTTCCTGCTTCTTTGTGGCGCAACAGCATTTTTGCTAAACAGCTTTTTAAATCTGTTTTAACTTGGACATAATATACAGCTTTCAGTTTTGTGGCATATAGCTTGAAAGTTGTACAGTTGCAGTGAAAGAGTACATGAACTCATTGCAGATATGAATTTGAAATTAATTTTCCTACTGTGTTTTATTTTCCAGAGTGGAAAAGTTTTATAACAAGAATTTGGCACAAAACTTCAAATTTATTTTCAATAGTTTATTGTATTTTTACTTCGAAGAGCAAAAACTCTAATTCCATGCATTAAAATGCTAAAACACTAATCTCAGTTGTGAATTGCTAATTTTAGACAAACTTACTTTGGAATTATTTTTTGACAAAAGGTTGTGAAAAATTCTTCATGTTGCAATCTTTCTAAATATCTAAGCTCTTATTCCTAATCATTGGACAAAATGAAGATAAATAGATCGTTAAGATTCATTCCTAAAACGTGCTTGAAAGGTCTGAAATGCTGCCACCTGAAATCAGTTTTACAAGTAAAATTTCCTGTTCAGCATGTTCAGATGGGAAGTACTTACATGTGTGATGAGCATTTTAAAGGTGGGGGTGGGCGCATGGGGGGTTGATCTTGACATCTCACACAGGGCCCACCTCCTCTCCACTGTACGCTCTCCTCTCTCAGCTTTTGATCCGAAGAATTGATCGTCCTTTTGTTCTCCGCTGAGATGAATCTCAGCTCTGGCAGACAGTGTTTGCTGGAATTTAATTTCGTCATCAAGCTTCCTAAATGTGCCATCATAGCCTCTGGTACAGCAGTCATTAATTATTCCACTCAACACAGAACAGGTCTCACTAGTTGCTATAGCAGCAAGCGTCAAGGACCACCATAGTAAAAATGGGGTTGTTTTGATCCGTCTGTCTTCTTTGCTGGTTGTTTTGTTCGATTATGCATTTCACAGTCTTTCAGATTCTACTTAACTAAACCATACATCTTAGCAAGAAATTACTTTGATTATGTGTGTTGCTATTTCGGCTTGGCTCTTTTAAAAAGCTTATTTTAAAAATTTACAAAAATTTTTTTCTTTCCCTTTTTATTTTAAAATGCTAACTTTTCCTCTCCTTCTCAGGCCAGCCAGCTCGGAGTGTATCGGGCATTCCTGGACAACTATGAGCTTGCTGTAGAGACAGCGGAGAAGTGCTGCCAGGCCAACTCGCAGTTTGCTGAAATCTCTGAGGTAAGACTGACCACATAAAATAGGCAGGTGGTGCTTAGTTAAGTGGTCATCCAAGATGTAACCGATCTGGTGTTCTTTTCTCTCTTGGAGCTCCAAGAAAATCCTTTGGCCCGCTTGTTTGGTATGGACCAAAAGCAGACCAAAGGTGCGGTTTGCGTTCACATTGTACTTTTTTGCAAACAGACTGTAATTTGTAAACAAAGCCACACATGTGACGATCATTGCTCCCATTGGACAGAAATGACTGGGCCACAACAGAGCACTGAACTGGAAAGTAAGCAAGCGTGGAAGTCCAGTGTGATGCATTTTTGTTACTTAAACTGCAATACCAGTTTGTACGTCAAAGCAGTCATTCAACATGGATTTTGCAATGTGATAACAACGTCCGTGTGCAAACTGAACGAGACGGGATACTCTGTTGTTCCCTGTTTAAAGTGACTTAGAAAATATTTCCATGCTGTTCCACTTAATCAAATTGTGACAAAACTAATAGAAAACTTCTCTTAATTCATAAAATGAGGGCTTCGCTTTATTGTTATAAAGGTTGGCTGTTTCAGCTGCTCTTTGCACAGTTCTGTCTGAGCAGCATGCATAGTGATTCACATGACACAAAGAGGAACAAATGACCAACATAGTTTCTTTCATCTTTTTTTATCTTTTTTTTTTTACAGCAAATGGACTGAATTTCTCAGTTTCCTTGACCACACTGGTTCTCATGAGTTGCTCAAAAGCAAACATAATTGGAAGAATGTATAACTGTGACTACTGAGCAGTCTGGTGACCCATCGTTCATGTTCTTGATTCATTACGTCTCCCTTTTTTCCCAACCAAGGATCTTTCTAGTACATAATTCTTCATCTATGTTTTATGAGGACCTGCCAGTCAGCATTTAGGTGGGCATCTACATGCTGTACGTGAAATTCATCATGGTAGACTTATTAATGGTCTAAGTAATGATGCATAACTCTGAGCCATCTTAGAATGATAGTAGGGTAACAAAAATTCTGCTGATGGTTGAATAATTGATCTGGAGTGAATGACCTTTAGTGCTTGAAGCTCTATAACTATAAAATATAACCTTATTACATTTTTGTGTTGTTAATCTACTCAGTGTTGTTTGTGCCAACTTAATTTTAGATTAGTATTTTTTTGTTGTGTTTTTTTTTTATCCAAACAGAACCTGAAGGTGAGGAGCCCTAAAGACTGTAAGGACACAGCCAAGAACTCCCTGGAGGGTCAGTCATATTAAAGTTACTTTAAAGTATAAATCTGTCTTGTTATATATTGCATGCAGAATAAAATTTTCACTCTGATTTTGTCTAATTTTACTTTTAGCTTTACTGTATAAACCTGTGGATCGGGTGACGCGCAGCACTTTGGTGTTACATGTAAGCAAAATGACTGGAAACGTGCTTTATTGAAGTCACAGCTGTCTATATATTAGAAACAGAAAATTCAAATTGGGTTTTTTTCTAAGATATTTTTGGCTCTCTGTCATTTGCTCAAAGGACTTGCTCAAACACACACCCATCAGCCACCCGGACCACCCGCTCCTGCAGGACGCCCTGCGTATCTCCCAGAACTTTTTGTCCAGCATCAACGAGGAGACGACGTCAAGGCGCCAGTCTCTAGCTCGGAAAAAAGGAGAGGTGATTGTTCAGAATGCAAAGCAGTAAACTAGTACTGCTGTTTTTATCCAAAGAAACGAGCTTGGAAGGCAATAGGGAGCCGACTATCCTGTCCAGGGATCCTTTGTCACATGTTCTGACAAAGTTGAAGCACAAAACAGGAACCTGACGATTAAACTAAGGCTCCTCTGCCATCTTTGTTGCTCCAAATCTTCCAAATAGTTTATAGGGGCTCAGGAAAGGCAGTTTCTTACTCAACCTCTGTGATTTAAGAATTAATCTGTTGACATAGAATGTCTTCCTTCATAATTTGAGCATATTGTTTAAGAGTAATGTTTTCTTTGATCCAAAATTAGACCAATTTCATGTTTTCTGCTCACCCTCAGTATAAATTACTCATTGAAAACAGTTGTTTTCCCCTGTTATGCAAAGTTTTAACTAGAACTTCTGTTTGTGGGGATGAATCACTGAGGGAGGATTTCAGAAATGTTTTCTTGTCTGTCAAGGGACTAACACTACAGGATTGTGTCTGTTTTCATTCTGGTGCAGCCTGCAGACATGATGATCACAGAAACCCAGGATGTACAGATTTCTCTGCCTTCTCTAAATCGTTTCATGCATTTTCCTCTATTATATGAAATCTCCAAACTGATTACATTTTGCCTTCTTTCTGGATTTGTATTTGCTGTTTTATCAATCAACTGAGTTATTTGTTACATTTCACCAGGTACTCTGGGTAGGCCTAAATAATATTTACAGTGTTTGTTCCCTTTCCTTTAACAATTTTTTTTTATCTTTGCTATTCTCCATGTTTTACCTTCCAGGGCCTTACAAAATTAATCATACCTTTAAAGTTTAAACCTTTTTTTCACATTTTGTCATGCTACAACCACAAATTTTAGTGTATTTGATACAATTTTTTTTGTAACACAAAGTTGCATATAATTATAAAAGGAGTTAAATACCGCCTGATCCTGGAGGAAAACCTGTAGGAAGCTGCAAAAGACTCGAGAGGTGTAGGTTTGCCTTCCGTCAGGACAAAAACACTAAACATACACCTGGAGCTACAGTGGAAGAGTTATATCTGAGTATGTTTATGTTTTCGAATGGCCAAGCCAATGTCTAAACCCAGCTGAGAATCTCTGATAAGACTTTAAAATAGATCTTCACTAATGCTCTCCGCCGAACCTGACTGAACTGTTGCCATTTTTCAAAGAAACATGGACAACCATTATGTTCTCAAGATGGACAAACAGCTGGGGGAGGTGTACCCCAAAATAATGTTCATCAATGTGCTCAATTGGGATTGACCGAAGTACAAATACAAAGCAGCCCCTCTCAGATTTTTATTTGCAAACAATTTTGAAAACTCCATATTGTTTTTCTTTACTTTAGGTTAAAAACTGAAGGGATTAAAAATAACATAAATATTGTGACAGGACAATGGTGATATTTTTGCAAAGCGTTGTATAATATGTAGAGATGTCTATTATTTCGTGAATCGTCTGACTGATGATCATGTGCTTTAATATGACAAATGAACATTAATGCAGTTTTTTGGCTTACATAGGCTTTCCGTCTTTTTTTTGCTGCTCTCGTGTGGTTGAAATATTCCTTAATATTTTCTTCCATATCTCACGTTTCCCCCTAAAATAAGCCTCTATTTTTTTTAACCTATGTCAGCTAAACTCGCTCCTGCCCATCTTGGGAATGATGACATCACAAACTCAACCTCCAAATGACTTTGAAGTCACCACCAGATGAGTGCATGGGAGCCACCAATCTGCAGCCTAAAGCAGAGCCCTTGTCCTTATATGGTCATTAGCAGGGATTCCTCCATGAGACTGATTCTGTCTGTTTGCTCTGTATCCATCACTCCCCCTTCACCCCATCCACCCACCTTTCGAACCAGTGCACACAGACTCGCTCAACCACCCGCTCCCCCACCAGTTTCTCCCATCCCTGGAGATGAGTTGATGCACATGAATGGATGCCCCTTGATTGATAGCCTTTGCCATACACAGTGCCTTATAATGTGCCACCAGTTCACACTGACTAGCAGATTTCTCGTTAATTATTTATTAATGGCATGTGGGAGGAGGCGAGACACTGGAGCTCCTCCCCCCGCTCACAGGGGGGTCATTACTGCACCCTTTCCATTCACACACACTACCCTACTCTCTGTTCCATATGTTAGAGGAACATACACACTCGCAAACACGCACACACACATTTCCTTTATTATCCCTGCAGGCCTCAGTTTCCATCTCAGTCAGTTCAGGCCCCAACAGCAGCCATCAAATATTTATCATGGATACATGAAAGGAGCTCTCTGAAATCAATGGGGTTTATTATATTACACCTCACAAAAGATAAAGTAAACAATAGGCTGGAGTTGTTTTTTTTTGTCTCTGTTGCCACATAGAAGCTGCTGATTTTCATGTAAAAACTGCATTTTAAATTCTACACACATTTTCTTTTTAAATAAACACTCAATATTCATTTTTGCCGCAGGGTTTAAGTTGCATGTTTAGAGTCTGGAATTTTATCTCCCTCAGTTTCATGTCAAGCTTATTTTATTTGTCAATGATAAGGAAGTTAGCCAACATGGTAGAAACCACAGAGTGTATTTGTGTTTTTGGCTAAAAGCTAAACAATTGAAGGAGCACTGAAGGGTTATCATTGCCGTCCATACATAGACACTGAGTCACTTCCAGTTTGGTCAGTGAAGGTATGATGAAACCGATGAGTACAGGTGGACCCCCAGAGGCCCTGGCCCCGCGCCATGATGAGTGGGGGTGGCGGCAAACAGGAAGCGCTTAATTAAAATGCAATTGACGACACTCATGTCCTCGCTCTGCTTTGTTTGCCTTTTGGATTAAAATAAAAATGCTGAACTAGAAATGCACACAGTCATTTACACAATTCCACATTTTTTCTCCCCCAGAAAAATGTTCCCCAGTCCACACACACCCACAAACACGCACACACGCCCACACACAAGAACAGCCACAAAAAATCCTCACACATACATACGAGTGCAGAAGTGCCCTTTAGAGCTTATGCTCTAAAAATAAACCATCCCATTACTTGTGCATTATGCTCTCAGTGAGGCTCCGCCAAGAGTTGGTCAATATTTAATCTGTGCATGAGCGTTTTTTTTATGCGACGGTCAGCTGCTGGGAAAAAATGGGTAAAGATACATTTCTCTTCCTGCCTTTTAAATGCTATGGCTTTCTTTTATGTGTTCTGGAGGAATGCAGCAACAGTACCTTCTAAAGTTATTCATACAATTTGAAACTTTTTGTATTTTTCTAGGTCAGAACAACAGTTTTTAGTCTATTTGATTGGACTTTTATGTAAAAGATAAACAACAGAACTTTACATGTAGCTATGAAGCGGAAGAAAATAATATCCAATATCTAACTTCTGTCCTTTCTTTTAAGTGCACTAACTCTGTTTTTTTCATGTAACTCTTTCCTTCCTTGTGTCTTTAATTCTTTTATTTCTTGTCATTTTGTTCTTTCAAGCATTTTACCTCCCTTTCTTCTGTCCTTCCTTATGTCTCCTTTGCTTTTTGTCCTCCTTGTTTATATCCATCCTTCTTTTCCTTCACTTTTCCTCCTATCCTCTATTTTTTAACCCTCCTTCTTTTCCGTATGTCTTCACAGATTGCACATTTAGAGCCCGCCCACTGTTATAGTGTTTGTCATAAATTCATAGAGAACTTTAGTATTTTGTATTTTAAACATTCTTTTAAAATTAAATTTAAATTATTTTTAAAATCAGTAAAGGATAATCTGACAGAAATAAAAGGTTGAACAATTTTCTGCTGGATGTGCCAAATTGTTTCAAGGGTTATGTAGGTATAGTAATATCATTTCCACATCAAGCTCTAAGAAATGGGGATTGCAAGATATTTGTGCATACCACACACAGTAAAATACTTCTTGTGAAAAAGCTTAGTGAGGTAAAAATGTCTGCTGAGAATCTGGTGGGGATACTAATATGTGTTCCAACTAGACATACAGTATGAAATGAAAGCAAGTAATATTGAAGTTTTTCATCGCAGGTTATGGCTGTTTTATGTTCAATATGTGGAATTAGATTCTGTATTTTGATGATCAGGAAGGTGATAAGTGCAGTAGAGATGGGAATGTGTTGCTGCAATGACACACTGGTTGGTATCTGTGTAGAGTAAGAAGCATCTATGTGATATTTGTTCCTCAGGGATCTCCTCTGCGGCCTCATTCTCCTCCCTGTTCTCTCTCAGACATCGTCATGTCTCCTCTTTTCCTGCATCTTAGTCATTCTTCCTCAGCCCCCTCCTTACGTCATTCACAAGCTTTTCAGCTCTGACTCACAACAGAACAAACCCTCAGATGCGCAATCTTTTTTATTTTATTTTATTGCGAGCGTGTAAATGTTCTCCTTCTGTGATTAGCCTCAGCTCTACTCCAGTTTTCTCTGTCGGATGGGAGGAGGGAAAAAAACCAAAGTAAAAAAAGAGAAGGGAGGTCACAAACACGATGACAAGGATGTAGTTGGCTCTGAACAAACATGATGTCATGCTTCGTGGCTTTGCTGCAGGGAAGGATTGTTTACTACAGGTTTGAAGTGAGCGGGAACAGGTTGCACAGTAATAAAACTTTAGCTGTTCAAATTTGCGTCCAAATTTCTGATTACATGTTTTGTGCTTTTCTTCAAACCAAAAAGCCCTTAAAGTTTCCTTTATTTGCAGACAATCAACCGCCATGGCTCCTGTCCTATTTGCCAACGAAGAAATCTACTTAGTGTGTTTATTATCAAACTTTTTTTCAGTTTACTATCACATTTTTGCAAGAACACATAAGGATTCCTCATAAGTAAATATCTGTCACCAAGACAAACCCTCAAGATTCAAGTGAGAAAACTGTAAAATTTCCACAAGATAAAAAGTCAAGCTGAGATGAGAACAAGCAGACTTCAATAACTGTTTTCACTTTCCATCCCACAAGTAAAACTGAGGTTAAGAGCAAATAAAATTGAGCCATTTACAACCAAACTGTGGTTTTTCATTGTCTTTATAAAGAAATCCTTAGAAAATGACTTTACTGCCCCCTTTTGGTTAATGGCCTTATTACATATCTCATTATATAGTCTGACATCAGCGATGAGTCCTGACCCCCAGATATCACTCTTCCTTTTTGTGAGAAACTTCTCATGATTTCTCTGCAGCATAAAAACAGATGATTCAGATTCTTTTCATAAACTGAACTGATGGAACCAGTACTCAATCTTGCAGATTTTATTTCCATCTTACAGGCCTTATTGTATAGCTGAGTCCTTCCTGAAGCAGACATTTCCTCATGTCTCTCTGTTTGTTTCTCTGTTCTTGCTGGTTTAATTAGAGAAAGTATTCAGGTTCTCGCTTAAGTATTGCTTTCAACTTCTTCATATTTTGTCACATTCCAACCCCTAACCTCAGATAGAGCAACATGAATTACCACAAAATTGCGACGTGAAAGAACTCATTTATTTTTCCAAGAATAAAAAAACTGAAGAATTTTTTTTTTTTTTTATTTGAACAGTCTTAAAGAGTGCTTCCAACTGAATTCAGAATATACTTAATTAGTAAGTCTCAGTGCACATGTGTAGGCTACAAAAAGCACTTTTTTGTAGTCTACACAAAAGAGCATGGCACACCCATAGCATTAGTTAAAGAAGCCTAGCAATGCAGGTGAGAAAATCTGTTGACAGGCACGGATTGCAAGTTGATTCTTTCCAAATAAGTGACAAAAATGAATCTATTGTTGAGAGAGAAACTCAGATTGCCTCAATACCATGTTGGGAGCATAGCAAACGTATAGAAGATGGTGCTCTGCTCAGACAAAACCAAAGTCAAACTTTTTGGCAAAAGACAGTTTGGAAGAAAACACTTCACATTACCCTGAACACAACATACACATGAAGAAGAAGGTATCATGCCGGGATGCTTCTCACTAGAGACATACAAGCTGTTTGAAATGAAAATATCTGGAACTAAATACAGGACAGGCAAAAAGAATACCTGTTGGTTGCTACAAAAATCCTAAAATGTGGGCAAAGAACCACAAATATGCAGCCAAGTGACCAAGTTGCAGCTTAAACCTATATCCAATCAGAGAATCAGTGGCTAGACTAAAGGAATAATGTTTAAGAACATTCTCCATCAAATTTGACTTTGCTTAGTTATTGTATAAAGACGGATGGCAATATATTCAGTCTTTAGCTGTGGCCAAGATGCACTTTGAGCTGTAATGGCAATGAAAGGGGGTTCTACATTCAATTAACTTGTGAGTATCAAATATATGTACTATATTATATTTGTGAAAAATTGAAAACCACACTTCTGTTTCCTTCCACTTCTCTTATGTGTGACTTTGTGAAGGTCAATCACATAAAAATCCCATTACAAACAGTGAGGTTTTTGGTTGTAACTTGACAAAATTTGAAAATAATTACAGTTTGATGAGACATTGTACCTGACTTTTTTAGCAATGCATCCCCTAGAAAATGGTGGAGTCTCCTATGCTACCAGGATAGTGGAGGATGTCATTTTTTTTCCCCCCTGCTGACCTAAATGCTGCTGTCTGTTGCTGCTGTAGAACCGCCAGCTGCTGAAGGACAGTTTCATGGTGGAGCTGGTGGAGGGAACCAGGAAACTGCGGCACGTCTTCCTCTTTACTGACCTGCTGCTCTGCGCCAAGCTGAAGAAACAGATTGGAGGGTAAAGAAAACAGTTTGTCTTTGCAAAGATAGAAAAAAACCTCACAGCTATGCACCACAGCATTGACACAGATGATATAGGAGTTGGGAAACTGACTCAGGAAGTTTTTAATGGACCAATGCAGTTTATTCTTTCACAGTTAAATCTGCCATCATATGGAAGTTGGTCCTATGAAACTATTTCAACATAATTATAAAAAATTTTAAATATGTACAAAGTAAAATGAAAGCAGAAAGGATGAGTATAGAGCAACACTTGGTATATTTACAAAAAGAGAGCACAGTGAAAGATGAGAGTGATGCCTGATCCCTGCATTCTTTTAGTGATCAAGAAAAATGGTAACGCTTAGGCATCCGGAGCAGAAAGAGCAAATTAATCTGCCAAAACAAACAAATAATTTTCAAAGTTAAAAATGTTTAAAGACTGAAATATCTACAAACAATACAAACCAATGATTAAGAGTAGTATTCAGTAGAAAAATGTAAAGGATATGTTAAGCGAGCAATTACATCCAATGGCATTTACAATCTAGATGATGTTGCAAAAACCCATCTGCATCACTTAAAGCAGGAGCTAAATCGTGATTTCCACTACAGATGGCCAATGAGTCCAACATGGACTCCAAAATACCACCAAAGCCTTTCCCTAGTAGTCATCTGTATCAATTATCCTGCTTTATTGATCCATCTCCTGCTTTTAAACCTACTTTGCATCTACTTTACTTTTATTTCTGTACATTCTAACTTTCCTCTTTCTGATCCAAATGCAGTAAAAACCAACAGTACGACTGCAAGTGGTACATCCCCCTGACTGAGCTGACCTTCCAAGGCCCCGAAGACACCGAGCCCCTCACCATTCCCCAAGTCCCGGACGAAGAGCTGGATGCCGTAAAGGTCAAGATCTCACACCTCCGCAGTGAGATTCAGAGGGAGAAGGTCAGTCGGAGGGCTCATTCCTAAATACAGATGATTCTGAAAATCTGAATTTTTATGAAGCATTTCATTCTTTTTGTTTTGGATTTTCAGAGAGCCAACAAGGGCTCAAAAGTAATCGATCGACTCCGGAAGAAACTGTCGGAGCAGGAGTCTTTGCTGCTACTAACGTCTCCCAGCATGCCGCTCAGATTGTTCAACAAGAACGGAAAGGTGAGGATGCAACCATTATGATAATGTGCTCAGATTCTTCTATCTTTTCTAAATCGTTCAATGCATGTTCTTTGTATTTCTTCTTTTTTCTTTCACCATTGCCTTCCTGAGTCATTCAGGTCTCAAACATAAGTCATACAAGTTTCAAATCCTTTCCAGCACTTCTTAAAGTTCGCTAATGAACAACTTGACAAAATTCGAAGTTTCCCTTTTACTACATTGTTACACTTTCGTGTTTCAGATCTTCAAATTCGTTTCAACATCAGACAGATCTGCCTTGAGTAAATACAAAAATAAGTTTTTATCAACTGTTTCATTTTACTTGGCTTGAAACAAGAGGGTTTGAACAGTCTGTTTAACGTCATAACTGGATTTAAGTCTAGACTTCGACTAGGCTACTACAAAACCTTTTGTTTTCTCTTTTTTTAGCCAATCATAGAGGGAATTGCTGGTGTCCTTTGGATCATTGTTTTGCAGCATATCTCAAGTCCCCATGAGCTTTTCATGAACAACAGATATTTTCTTTCAAGATATTCTGTTACAGACCCAAAATCTAATTTCCTTAAATTATGGCTATTTTAATTATGGCATGTTTAACTGGAAGTATGATGGTTTTTTTGGGGGGTTTTTTGGCTTTTTTTTTGTAAATGCTCAGAGTTTTGCAGTAGAAGAAATCAGCACACTTCCCAGAAAGCTTCACTTTTTCTGTGTTTTTTGTTAGCAGTGGTTTTCTCTTGGGAACTCTCTCTTGGATGCCATTTTTGCCCTGTCTCTTTCTCATCGTTGAATTATGAACTCTGATTTCATGTAGCAAGAGAAGTCTTCAGTGCTTTAGATGTTGTTCTGGCTTCTTTTGTGACCTCCTGGGTGAGTTGTAGATGTGCGCTGGTTGTTGCAAGCTCCTCCTGTAAAGGTTCTCCACCTTTTGTATGTTTTCTCTGTTTGTGGATGTTTATGCCTTTGGATGCTTTGTTGCTTTTGAGATCTTTAAACTCCATCTTGTCGGACAGTTCCTATTTGAGTGATTTTGTGATTCTGATATTTTGGGAGTAATCAGACCTGAGTGTGACTAATAAAATGTAACTCAGCTGTAGTTAACCATAGCTTTTTACTGTTTTACTAAGGTTATCCTTTTCTGATATTAACATTTGTTTGATCTAAAAGATTTAAGCATGGAAAATAAAAGCAAAAACATATACATTTTCCCAGACCTCTATGTTTCCTTATATACTCTGTCTGTGTGTGTGTTTGTGTTTTCAGAGTTACAGCTTCCTGATTTCTTCTGACTATGAGCGTTCAGAGTGGAGAGAGATAATCAGGGAACAGCAACAGAAATGTGAGTGTCGAAGAGCTGTCCTTCCAGACATGTCCTGTCTGATCCAATTAAAGGAAAACATACCTGCTTCCCACATCACAATGTGCAATGCATGTTAATTAAACACTTACAGTAAATCCTGCTTTTTCAGCCTATGACTAACAAGTTCCCTCTCACATTCCAATATGACATATTTTTTGATATCTACTGACATTTACATAAACTTTCTGTGTCTTCAAGGTGTTAAAACTCCCTCACTGACGTCCATGGAGCTCCAAATGTTGACCAGCTCCTGTCTCAAACTCCAAACTGTCCACAACATTCCACTTAGTCTGAATAAAGAAGGTAGGCTCCTTCTATTAGTACCTAAATGTAGGGTTTATTTGTTCATCAGGAATGAAATTATTACAAAAACAGCTTTAAATTAAATGTTCTCCACAAGCCGGCATTGCTTTTGCTCTTCCCCCTCCGCCTGAATCGACTCCAGAACAAACATTGATGTGCATGCTTTTCTAATCTGCCCCCGCTGACATCCTTTTCCAATCTCTCTGCTGTTTTTCCAGAGGATGAATCCTCCGGTCTCTACGGGTTTCTGAATGTAATCGTCCACTCTGCCTCTGGCCTCAAACAGAGTTTAAGTGAGTCATTCAACTTTAGACTTTATGCAGTAATTATAACATAAGGCAACTCTAGTAACCTCATCTTTAATGTTGCAGTGCAAAAAGCTCCTATTAATTTATTGTATTTTGTGGTTGAAAGAAATGCCCTTTGAGCATACAAAATTCCCTTTTTTTTCTTTTTTTTATGTAATTTCTTCACTGTCACCCTCTTTCTGCCAGATCTCTACTGCACATTGGAGGTGGACTCATTTGGCTTCTTTTTAAATAAAGCAAAGACGAGAGTCTACCGATACACCACTGAACCCAAGTGGAACGAGGTAAAATCCAGAACAAATACCCACACTAAATCTTTCCTAGTCTTATTTTGTGGAAATACCCAGCATTAATGAACCATCTGGGTTTTTTTTTTCGTTTACTCAGCAGTAACCACTTAAAACACTTTTTCTTATCTGTGTGTTTTATGCTGCCTCTCATATGTGTAGCATCTGTTGTTTTTATCAGTTAGCTTTCTATTTCTGAGTAGCGAAAAGATGTCTATCAAAACCACAAAAAGGATAATCTGCCTCCCACAAAAGTATAGAGGAAATTAACTACTGCAAATAGTTATTATTGCATACAAGCTGGTGGATATTGCACCCTCCACAGTTATTAGCACCCCCAGGTAAACATTTATGAAACATTCCTATATCTATTTGATTGAATTTATTTAGTACATGAAAAATATCCCACATGAGAAGTTATAGTTTTGTTCAAAATCACTGATATCACAATCATTCCCACAATTACCAAAGGCTTTAAAAGAAATGTGATTGAAGCTTGTATATCAGTTTTTGCCATTTGGTTGCAACTCCAGCACATAAAATAGGACCTACTGTGAGAGTGTGGACAGTCTGAAGAGATTGTGCAGCGTCTATGTGCACACCAAGAAGAATGCACTCATAATGCCACTGCTGACGAAGGGAAGAGAGAGTTTAGAAAAAATATTAGATCCTCTTTGAGAATTCTGCTTAACAAAGTGGAAATAATATGAACTAATGAGGATCTGCAGCATGCGATGACTCACATCTGTCCAAAAGCTAAATGAACCGACACTGTGGATCTCAGAACAATGTGCAAACCATATGTAGAGCATTACATACTTGAAAGGAATGTCGATCAGCTGTGGGCAGTAAATGGATGATATTTGTAATTTTTGTCTCACTGTTTCATCTTTCATGCAAACATTGTTTTTCTTTTTTTTCCCCTTCCTTTTACCCAAAGGAGTTTGAGATCGAGCTGGAGGGCTCTCAGACCCTGAGGTTGCTCTGCTATGAGAAGAGCTACAACAGGACCAAGCTGAACAAAGAAGACGGAGACAGCACAGACCGCATCATTGGGAAAGGACAGATCCTGGTATGACATGACGTCAACCCCCCCCACGATCTGCAGACTTACCATGACTCAGTATTGATTGGGAATTATATAATCTCCTCAGCTGCAAATCATGAAGCACACATCGATTTGACAGTAATGCATGATGTAGAAAGACGATTATTAGTTTGTTATTGCAATAGGTAGTCCAACCTGTGTAGCAAGTAACAAATGTCTGTCAGTTCAGCAAAGATTTACTCAGAGGATGATTTTATTTGACAGACAGACAAAAAAGCTGTCTTTTTTTGACCTTTTATCCATTGTTGTGCTGGCAGGTTTAGCTGTCTGAACTCCTGATGACTGAAGGTATCCTGACATTGATGGCAGATTTAAAGTGTCATTGATGAGGTTGCCAAGAGAACATCAGCCCAAATTCATCACTGTAAATTAGCAAACATAAACATAAAAAAAGACTAATGTTACTCTCTTTTTGTGCTTCTAGCAAAATAAATAAAAGAGCCAAAGCTCACCCACAGCAAAGCAGGTTTGTTTCTGTTAGTTATAGAACAACAGTTTTAATCTGAGCTGTCTATATCCTGTTTGATTTGGTTAAACTGCAGCAGAAAAGTCTGCTTCCTCGGCACACAAGCTCAGTGACATGCTCCCCCTAGTGGCATCTTTCAGTAAGTCTGAGACCTGATCCTGTCTTAATGGGATGATGTCATTGTAAACCAGCTGCCAGAGACGCTTGACAGGATTTTAACAGGTCTGAATAAGGAACAAATTATATCTCTTTTATTTGACAGAAATTCACTTATTTTTATCTGTTGCTGTCGTTTATATGTGGTTCACGTTGTTTACATGTTAAAAACACCGTTATTTGCTGGCAGAGAATGCCCAGTTGTTTCTGTCTGCAACAAAGAAAATCAGAGCAAATCAAAAGAAAGCCTGGCAGGTTGCTTAGCATAATGCAGATATGTATCATGCAGCAAGTTATATCCATCTGTTTGTTTTTTTAGTCAAGATCCATTCATGTTTCTCTTCATGATCATTTGTTCATTATGCATCTATCATTTATCTATCCATCTATTAATTATCTCTCCGTCCATCCATTCTCTATAGTCCTTCTTCACCATTTACAGGTTCACAGGTGCTATATAAAATCGTAGTTGAGAAAAGGCTAAGCCCCACTAAATCCGATGGACCTTAGTGTTGTGCTTTTTTACTGGAGAAAATTGAAATCCACACCTTAAAACATTTCAACAGAACAGCAGCTCTCTTTTTAAATTTAATGCAATTCTTTATAATCAAATTGCTCAAAGTACACACTCAGCGGTACAAGATTCATTTATGAGAAAAGTGATCCGACTTTGTATGCAACCAGAAGAGGCTTTGGCAACATCAACATTCAGTCTTCTGTGTCTCTGCTCGTATTCTGCATCATCTCAGTTGCACCAGTTTGTACTGTCCCAGATCCAGATGGCTTATCAGATCTGTGTGGTTATGATTTTAGTCTCTGGAAATAAATCATATTTGGTTAATCTTATATCTGGAAATACAGTAAATGAATATCAGCAACCACCTACTGCAGGTAGAGGGTGGATCTTTGCTGTTGATGTCATAGTTTTATGCAGTTCTCTAACTAGACACAAACAGCAAGAGTGTGTGTAAACCAATAGAAATTAGCAGAAATAAATTAATTAATAAATAAATGATCAACTACATTTTGACTTTTTCTATTTTATATGGTATTGAATATTTTTTGACTTACAAATAACAATTAATTACCATTAATTTTGTAATAAAAGCTGCCTATTTTGATTATGTCTCTCAGCTTGATGCTCAGACTCTTCAAGGCAAAGACTGGCAAAGAACAGTTATTCCTATGAATGGGGTGAGTGTGACATTTTACTCTGAATATTATTGTTTTGGACTTTTTCTAATAATACCACTCTTTAAAAACAATATTTACTTGAGATTCTGCAAAGTTGTCATAAATAAATTTCTGATCTCTATGACAGCTTCTCACTTCTAAACGTTTTTTCCCTCAGGTTGAAGTGAAATTGTCTATGAAGTTCACCAGCAGAGAGTTCAGCCTGAAGAGGATGCCCTCAGAGAAACCCATGGGCGTGTTTGGAGTTAAAATCTCCACAGTGACCAAGTGAGTTAATGTTAGAAAAATGGAGTAAATACATAAAAAGCAGTCAGTTGTGTTGAGAAAAAACAACCATCTGTATTATACTATGATATTCTTGCTCGTATGCCTCAAGTCTAACTTCTTGTCTTCTTTTCTGTGCAAGACAAATGCTAGCTTTGTCTTTAACTATCAATTTCTCTCTGTTAAAACCTACTAGTTAACTGGGTTATATTTTACTTGGCTGCACACTGGTCATGTTTAAGTTTCCTAACCAGCACCAGCATTTTTTTTTAATTGTCCTTGTTGTTGTATTGGACAATATATCAATCTCTCACCAGTATTAAGCTAGTATAACCGAATAAGTGGCTGTTTATTTATTTTTGTCAATTTTCATTTATTTTTTTCTTAGACTTAGCCACCTACAATGTTCTCAAGGAAAAAAAAGATAAATTTTGTTCAGTATGGCAAGTTATCCATTCATCTATTTGACCTTACTTCATCCATCACAAAGTTTTTACTAATACATTAAAATGGTATGTAATAGTACAGAGAGCTCTGGAAGTATGGTAAAAGTGCATAATTTTGAAATAAAAAAAATATGTAGGAACCTTCACCTTCCAATGAAACAGAGTTCAAGAAGAAAGTGATTGGAAGTAAATCGTTGTAAATTGTCAAAGTGTTTGTTTTTGTCCTGATCCAGACGGGAACGCTCCAAGGTGCCCTACATTGTCCGTCAGTGCCTAGAAGAGATAGAGAGGAGAGGCATGGAGGAGGTGGGAATATACAGAGTATCAGGGGTGGCCACTGATATCCAGGCTCTGAAGACCGCCTTTGACACCAGTAAGTCCTGCATCAATCTATGTCCTAAGCTTAAATAATCTGTATACTGCTGTAATGGTATTCAGTGTGAAGAGGAGCCATTAGTTTTCTATACTCAAAACCTTTAAAGGCTTCATTGCATACTCAAAACCTTTAAAGGCTTCATTGCATCTTAAACAATGTATTTGCATTTCCTTATCATCATTTTAGCAACACACATCTTAGCTCCTGCCTTGCTTTTCCTCTGGTCTTTACTCAGTTCTTGTCTTCCTCCTGCAGATAACAAAGATGTGTCTGTGATGATGAGCGAGATGGATGTAAATGCCATCGCTGGAACCCTGAAGCTGTACTTCAGAGAGCTGCCTGAGCCCCTCTTCACTGATGAGCTCTATCCTAATTTTGCAGGTGGCATCAGTAAGTTACCACCCACTGCTTCTAATTTATTTAATTATTGCTATTAAAATTGAGCTGTTTCAAGATAGTTGTCACACATTGCTTCTTGAAGAATTCAGCTGCATGCAATATGTGAAAAAGTCACATGAATTGTTGCTTTGTCTTCCTTTCCTTCTGTTCAGCCCTCACTGATAGTGTTGCCAAAGAGAGCTGTATGCTGAACTTGCTGCTGTCACTGCCAGAACCCAACCTAGTCACCTTCCTTTTCCTTTTGGATCACCTCAAGAGGTACGAAAGACATGACACTATAGTTAGTACCTGGGAGATATTCAGACATCCAAGTCCATGACTGGCCTTAGGTTTCAGCTAATTATTTTGTTTTTTATGTGTATTTTAAACATATTTACATAACCATTTATAATATCAAATACATTTATTTTGTATTCATTTTAAGGGTTTTTCTTCCAAATGCTGAGCTTATCATACAAACTACTTCTCAGTTCTCCGAGTGTTTAATTTTGCCCCATTGTGTATTTGCGTTTAAACTCTGCACCTGGTTCATTGATTTCTGCGTCAGTTTAAGCTTTTGAGTTCTCAAAACTTTTCTGCAGTTCTCCTTTCAGTAGTTTCCTTTTGAGGTAAACTCAAACAACCACCGTACAACAATTCATCACAGTTTGACATCCTTGGCACCAATGTCACTTGTTTGTTGTCCTCTCCCCAGGGTGGCAGAGAAGGAAAGCGTCAACAAGATGTCTCTGCACAATCTGGCAACCGTGTTTGGGCCCACTCTGCTAAGGCCAGCAGAGAAGGACAGCAAGATTCCTTCTAACCCCACTCAACCCATCAGCATGGGGGACAGCTGGTCCTTGGAAGTTATGGCACAAGTGAGCTAAACCCAGCGCCTCTCTGTCCACTCCCTCTACAATTTTGTCATTGAAGTTCTGTCAGAAATAAGCAGCTAATGCTGAGTCTCAACACTATTTTTGAAACGTTGTACAGACAGTGTAGCCATTCTTTAGAAATTATAGGGTAAATTTTCTCTACAGGGATGCAATGCCAAAATATGGAACAATGAGTTATTAAATTTAGGGGCCAAATAGACAACTGTAATGGAAAAATACTTTTCAAGAGTTTGTATCATGTTTATTTCTAATTCACAGCTTTTGTCTCCTGTTGTTTCAGGTCCAGGTTTTGCTGTATTTCCTGCAGCTGGAAACCATCCCCACCCCGGACAGTAAACGACAGAGTATCCTCTTCTCCACTGAGGTGTAGAGCTTACACAGACTGTCTGCTCTGAACTTATTCTAGCAGAGGTGTAAAAAAAGGGGATGGACTCTGGCTCAAAGTGAGCCCACTGTAGTGTGTTTTTAAATTGACTTGGAAGGATTGTCTCTACAGAACAGAAGATGGCGCCACTCATCTCTGAAGCTCAGAGGATTTGAGGTCATAATTATACACATCATTATCCAATAGTTAGTATGATTCCTGGTACCTGTAGTTATTCACCAGGTGATCTGCTTTTGTCACAGTTTACTTTTTTCTTGTCTCATAAATGAAGACGTGTCAAAATTCAGTACGTCTTTCTTGACTTTCATGTACTTTTACATTGCGGCATTGTACTCAAGTTTGCATTTATTTTTGGACAATCATTAAGTCTTGCGAAACACATTATCCCATCTCAAATGTTTTTACACATCAAATCTCTTACATGATTCTCGGAGCATTATTTCAGGATAGATGAGACCTTTTTTTTTTTTTAGTCACCATTTTAGTCAACATTTTTTTAAAAGTCAATGAAAGCCAACACCTGATTGTGCTTACAGCATAAACAAACACGATTCAAGTTGAGAGCTATGACTTGAAATGTGTTGGGGACAAAAAAAGAAAGAATTTAGTAACCCAATCTTTTTTTTCCAAACCCAAAAAAGCAGATTTATTTGGTCATATTTTTATTTGATCTCATTTGTTTCTTAATGTAGACTCCAGCCTCAATGCACAGGAAGCAATATATTTTCTAATGTAGGAATTGTCGAAATGTTCGTCTTGTTGTAACATAGGACATCTTGCCAAACTGTTTTTGTTGTTTTTAGGGGATAAAATGAGGCATGTACATGTTTGTAATCTTAAAGTTGTATTTTGTTTTAAAGTTGTTACTATTATTTATTTTGGGGGGATCCCATTGAGGAAAAAATTCTTTTTTTTTTTTTTTTTTTATCTTAATGAAAGTGGTAGGTTTTAGCCACGACCTTGCTGTAAAAGAGCAAGATTTCAGCCTTGTTTTCAACAATAATCTCCCGTGAGCTCTCCATTTAAATTCCATTATTATTATTATGAAGGTAAAGCAAGCATTGTAGTCAAATCCTGTATGCTGCTGTGGAAAAGGCACAAGCGTCTTTAACTGCTGGGTGTCTCTTGGCGGAGACGCCTGTCGCCCGTCTAGTGTAGACTTTGTGCAACAGTCATAATACAGAAAACTCATATAAACCATGTAGGAGATTATGTTTTTTTTGTACCATGTAATCTGTGGCAACAGAAGTGCACTCATGCAATATTAAAACTACTGTATAAGAATTTAAGTGGCCTGACAATTCTGTGTTTATGTCCAGTGAGAAATACTTTTGTTTTTTATACCACTCGTTACCCTTTTTGCTATTGTAAAGATTTCCCGGTGGCAACGGCCACGGCAAAGCTCATAACATTTTTTGTTACTGATTTAACATGCAGGCATGTTTTATTATTTTTATTGAATTTGTTATGGATGACTTTGTATTCAGACTTGATCTGGGATATCATTAGTTGCTTTTATTTTATTTTCTTGGACTCCTAAAACATATCTTTTTAGCCAGAGGAAAGATAAACCTTATGATGAGGGTTAGGGTTAGATTTCTGTGTACACCAATCAGCCACAACATATAAACCACAAACTCATTATTGCCATATTTCAGGCTAATATTAGGCATTAAGTACGTTTTCTATTAATGCCTTAATCCTGAGGATTTAATAGACCTTTTCTGAGCGATGATAGTTTGTGTCAAGTGACATGATCCTTCTAGTTTGGATGTTTTCAGGTCCAGAAAACCATCTGCTTTTACAGACTCTGTTAGTTTTCTGAAAAGAAAACTGGGATTTTAAATAACAAAGTTAAAAGAACTAGTTCTCATCTTGGTGTAATATTTTGAAGTCATTCAAAATAACATTTTATTCATCAATCTTCAATTTTCTAAAACGTGGAGAACCATGCATAAGCAGGTTACTGGGTTCAAAGTTTGAAGTTACAATTTACCTTTTAATTGTCATTTTAAAGTTAAAATTGTAACTTTAAAAATGCATCAAATGCAGGTTTGCATATCTTAGCATCAAACCTGTTGAAAATTCACATCAATGCTGGACAGTCATGAGTTTTATTTGACTTTATAGAGTCTTTAGTGTTGCTGGTAAGCTTGCTGAGTCAGGCTGAATCAGGCTTAAAAGATAGAGATATTAGGTTGTCTGGAAATATTTCCAGTTCTGAGCAACTGTGACAATCACTGCACAGAAACTAACAAAGTGTCACCCATTACCCTTTTAAAAGTAGAAGTTTTAAAAGACCATTTGTCAAGCTATGAAGAGTTTGTCTAGTAACCAGCTAACTGTGCAGCTGTGGAGCAGATAGCCTGACTAATATACCAGCCTATATCCACTCATTCTACTTGTTTTACTTTATGTAAAAAGTAGAATGCCTGAAATGCAGTGGTATTCAAGTGCTTATTGAGCAGACCGTTGCAACAGTCTGCTCAATAAGCACTTGAATACCACTGCTTGCTCTTTTGCTTTTTGTTTTTTTGTTTGTTTTTTTTCAGCATTTTAGAAGGTGATTATTTTATAAAATGCTTCAAAATTACTAATATGTTGTAGAAAACATATAAATGTTATAATTAATATGTTCCATTAATTTAGCAGTTGGTTGCCTTTCTGTTTTAATTAAAAGTAATAAGATCAGGGTACATATTTTGTTTTTAATTTTTTGTATAAACATCACATTGTTCATACAATGTGGTGTTTACAATATGTAAAACTGTAGATTTTTTACTCAAGGGTTTCATACTGTGAGAATCTCATAGGTCCTCCTCCCTGCAGAGATCCCACAAAAACTTGCATGGTCACCATTTTACACATGGTTTCCACAGACATGCCTTGGGTGATTGATTGGGTTTTTGACCTTTCAGATTTTATCTTTTTATTAACATTTTTTGCAGCCCTCACATGAAGCATAAATAAATCAAACGAAGTCTGCAATAACATATCATTTGACAATGGCAAATGCAGTTCATTAATTTTGATAAATATCAAAATCGCACCCACATTTGTTAGAGCTCTGAAATCTCCCAGCAGAATCTTTTCCTGGAAAAAAAATAATTGGTGCTAATGCATCTGAGCTGATGTGGTTCTTTTGTTGTGGTTGGCAGGTGTCTATAGGGAACTCTGCTAAAAGGGCCTAATTAAAAGGTTTACTGTTTTTTTAAATCTATGATTATCAACAGAAACGTAGCATACGAGCAACTACGTAAGAACAAAAGCAAGCAACCAGCTTCTTGGGATATTTGAAATCACTGTTTTGATCTCATTTTATTTTGTGGGTTTTTCCTGCTGACTTCCTATTTTGTTTCCACAATATAATTTGATTACACTTCACTCACTGTAGCATGCTTTTAGCCTCATTTAGAATGTGAACATTCAGTTACGTTTCTCCTTCATACAAAGTCCCAGATGCCTGTACTTATCCAACCCTTTTGTGCCTCAACACTTGCTTTTGTTTACCACCAAAATTTACTTTGTCTTCATGTCAGCCGAGAAGGTGGTGGTTAAGAAAGACATTCATCCTCTTGTTGCCTTTGCTGAGGACAGCCACACATCCTTCATTTTCAACTTGTAGGCTAAGACAGGACCTTAAAATACAAGCATGGTCTTAGCTCATTCTGTACATGAGCATTGTTTCATCCGACCTCTAATGCTGTAAGTGAATGAAACCCTGTGCTAAAGTTAATCCTCTAAGTGCAACACATAGTTTTTTCTCTTATAATGCCTTTTATGCTTATTTATTTATGATTCCTTCTAGTTTGGTATAAGATGGTCTGCTTGATCTGTTTATTTATGGTAAATGTCAAATTAATGTTAGAAAAATGTCTTAATATAATGTGGTTTCTCTAGTAAATTAATCTGCTTCTGCTGTATTTAAAACATTTTGTTCTAATTTTGTCTCAGTACAAGAACCACCAAGTAGCTCTGTAGACACAGTGTTTTGCAAAAATATTCACACTGCTGAAACATTTTCACATTTATTATTTTTAACCTCAAATTAAATGTATTTTATTAGGATTATGTGCTTCACCAACACAAAATAGTGTATACTTGTGTAGTGTGAAGGATGAGAATACCTTCTTTAAAAAAAAAATACAAATAAAATTGTGAAAAATGTGATGCACAGTTGTATTTATAGTCTGTAAAGAACATTTCAGTGCAAAAGGCATTGAAATTATTGCCCATTCTTCTTTGATCAAGAGCATCTGTGAACAGAAATTTTCAACTCTTGTCACAAATTTACAATTGGATTTTGACTGGGTCATTGCAACCCAAAAATTTGCTTTGATTGAAACTGCTCCACTATAGCCTTGGCTGGAATTGCTCGAAGGTGTATGTGTAGGTAAAACAGTTAATTTTTGGTCTCATCTGAGCACATCACGTTCTTTCATGTGTTTGCAGTGGCTTGGTAGGTTTGATACTCTTCCCAATTTTGGATGGCACATTTAGGACCAATGGATTAAAGGAGTCGTATTATTGTGTGAAACAATTGAAAAAAATTTATCAGTTTCCTTTCTGTTTGGCAACTAAGCACTACTTTGTGTTGGTTTATCACATATAATCACAGTAACATGCATTGACATTTGTGGTTGTAATGTGACAAAATGTAAAAAAGGTGCAAATATTTTTTATGAACAGAAAAATAGCATATGTTTCCTGATGTACAGGAACACTCAGTTCCTGCACATCAGCTCAGCGTATTTATTTGTTTCAAACAACAGACTGCCCACTGTGATTGTTTAGCTATATGATGTGGAAAACCGAATAGAAAGTGCAGGTTCAAGCAACTCGGACTCCTTTTTTTCCATGGAGTGTATAATATGTACAATACTAGAGAATACATAATTTGGTTTCCCTGTTATTTATTGCGCAGCTCTCTGGATCAAGCTGGTACACCTTTAACCTCTTTGCAAGTCCGACCTGTCGGTTTGTGGTAGAGGAGAGTCTTATAATGCTCTAAATGTATTGTTTTGCTCCGTCTGTCACTGTATCTGCATGTTCTCACCACAGTCTGTCCCAGCCAAAAATCTCAAGTTTTTCTGTGGGCTTGCCTGAAGATATGGTGCATATTGCTTTAAATGTGCATTTATTACATCGGACCCTGGTATTTATTGCCACATTGTAGGTGATCTTACACAACCTTCTGCTGCCACTTTTCAGAAATCATGCCACCAATAAATTTGCCTACTAAGCAATGTTCTAGTTATTTTTTAAAAATTGAGGACATAATGTTAAACTCCAGGATGAGACATGTTGACCAACTATGTCACTTTCTATTTTTGAGTCTTTTTGTCTCTGTTTAACTATTCAATGTTCTGCTTGTAGAACTGTAAAAAGGATTACTGTATTCTGAGGGTAAAACATGTTTGAGAGGCATTTGCAGCCTATGTTTGTACACAAAAATCGTAAATAAAATCTCCTGTATCTACAAAGAGTTTTTTGCTCTCCTCTTGTGACACATGGCTAATCTCATCTTTAACATAAATAACAACGAGTATATATTTTAGAACAGGAAATAAAATCATACATGTAATATTCAAACAATAACAGAGTCAATAACTGAAACATTACTTTGTATTAGAAATTAAAACATTCCTTAAGAAAAGAATAAAACAAGTAGGTGGTTATAGCCAGTCTAGCAGCTTCTGTCCCTTATACATCAAATAAAATACAATAAATAACCCTCGACAAACTATAAAGCAATAGCAGTTAGAAGCAGTTAACATTTGTACTATTAAACAAGCTAAAATGAGCAACATTAACAATAACGTTTACTTAAGAAACACTGTACACTATCAGATTTGTCCAAAATATATTGTAAAATATAATATTTGTAAAGAAAACAGAGCTTATTCTAATACATACCACAGTAACATTCATCAACAGAAAAAGGGGACGAGCTGTCAGTTACCAGTTACCTTGGTAACCACCCACTTCCAAGAGCAACATAAGAGAAACTAAAACACCAATAAACGTCTAAAGAAACATATAAAAAAAAAAATAAAGTCAAAGAACAAATAAACTAATTTTGATCAACTTTACATTTACAACATTGTTACATTAAAACCCTCTTACATGTACTTACAATGTGTTTAAACAATATTTATTTTTGAAATACACCTGGATGGATGGAGGGTAAGGAAGATGATTCAAAAATAAGAGCTAAAAAAAAAGCTTAAAACTCTCGCATCAATGTCCTTTAGACAATCAAACTACTTTGCAGATGTTTTGATTAAAACCCTGCAAAATATATTTTCTCCAATGTTTTGCCCAATATTCTAAAGGTGGTGGAGGGCTGGTGATATGGGCTTACATACAACTTCTTTATTCATGTAGCGATGGGCAACAAATTTTTCAGAAGGTCACAATAAAAACAGCAACACACAAAGAGGGCTTCACCTGGTTAGATGTATAATGCACCTCGTCAGGGAGGCACCCAGGAGGCTGGCAAACCAGATAACACCTCAACTGACCTCAAACTCATTTTGGCCATTGAAGCGAACAGTGGGTCAGAATAACAGATTTGTCATGCAGAAATTTTCTTCAAACTCATTTCACTCCCTCATTTTTTTGGAGTTTGGCTTCACTAGTTTGTGCGAAATAGCCTACATGCCATCAGAAATTTATTTCATTTCATTTTGTTTGCATCTAAGATGCAAGACCCATTTAGGATCAGGTTTCTTACTACTTCGGATATTAACCCTTTCATGCATGAATTATGATCCTTTGTGTCAGGATTTTTTCCAATTTTTTTTTATTTTTCTGAAGGCATAAAAAAAGTAGGAAAAAAAAAATATTTTATTTTATGTTTTTTAGGTGATCAATTGTAATTTTCTCCAAATACAAAGTAGTTATTTGAAAAATTCATCAGTAGTATTATTTTTTAGGGGTTATCTGATGTCACAATATTTTTTTACGTGCAAGAGTCGTCTACAGTAGAAGGAGGGACCGGGTCGGTTGGGATGCGTTTTTGTCTGTCGGCCATATTGGATTTAACATAAATAATTTCTTGCATTTGCAGCCGATGGCCAGTAGTTGATTGTATATTTTATGATGCGTTAGTGTCCACTTCACTGGTCTGTGTGCATTTATAACATAAAAATCCACAAGACGCACAAGAAAATGGTTTTTAGATAGTGACCACTATGCATGAAAGGGTTAAAACAGAACAACTATAAATACACTATATAATAAAATATATAATTTTTTTTTTACATAATAGAAGTGACATGTGTAAAAAAAAAAAAAAAAATGGCTTACTCATTCTTCAAATTAAATTGAAGTCAAACCCAGTCAAAATCCCTAAACTACATTGCTCTGTAGTTTAGGGTTGTTGTACTTTATTTATTGTGCAGGGGCAGAAGCTGCTGGGCTGATATTAACCACCAGCTTGATTTTCTCCTGTTTGTTATGTCTTAATTTTTGATACAAAATAATGATTGACTTACCATTTATGTGATATATATGATTTTTATTTCCTGTACTAAAGACATATATTCATTGCTTTATGTTAAAGATGAGATTACTTATTTGGATTAATTTATGTTACATACCTCTGTACAATCACAGTCAGCTGCCGCTTTTTCTGTAGCCGTCTGTAACTGTGGAATGGATTTTTGCAGTATTGTGTTGATGAAATGTTTTAAAAATGCTTTTGCGGGGTTGTACTTCACATTACATGAGTTTGATACATGAGTTTACATGGTAGCTAGCCTACGAGATGCTGCGATACATTACCAGCAAGACTAACATGTGATTAGTGTGTCCATCACATGTTTTAAGTTGGATCAGAATTGTGGTGGAAATAATTTGGTGGTGAAAGCTTTCAGACCCACCCACTGAGAGAGGTTTTGCTGAGACCTACTGGATTACAGTAGAATTACAGTAGAACTGTTGGGCTGAGTTAGAGTCCAAACCTGGATTTCAGTGAAATGCTTTAGGGTGCATGCTGCACAGCTGGTAGGACTACCTTGAATCCTGGCTGCATGGAGTTTGCATGTTCTCTCACTGCATGCCTGTGTTTCTCTCTAGGTACTCTGGTTTTACTCCCATAGCCCAAAAATAATGACTGCCACGTTAATTAGTCCTTCTCAATTGTCCTTAAGTCTGAGTGTGTGTGTGCGTGCATGTTTGCTTGTCCTGTGTGTCTCTATGTTACCCTTGCGATGGACCGGCGACCTATCAAGGGTGTACACCGCCTCTCCTTCACCCCATAGAAGCTCTGCAAGAATAAATGAGTATAGAACATGAATGGAGGGCTGGGGGGGGAGGGTGCTTTGTAGGCTAAAAATAATAAACACATCTAACTGTGAGGGGTGAGGCAACTTTTGCTGTCAGAGGCTGGAGGATGTCTGCAAGAAGCATCTTACTGAAATTCAGTGAAAATGGAAAACTTAGGGGGTAGGACACACGTAAATGTGTTTTCCTCAAAACACATTTATGTTGTCTTTACCTTTTTTACTAAGACATGTTAAAAAAAAACGACAAAAAAAAAAAACAAAACATATCAACAAAGAACTGAATAGTTAAAGGTGTAATTTTTCCCACATGGCTGTGTTTTGTACCATTTCTTGCATGGTTTCACTTTTGTCATCTTCCCCTGTGGTTTACTTGATGACCCGTTTTTTTTTTTTTATCTAACCTCAGTCTCTCATGCAGCGGTGTTCCCCTCTCTTTAGAAGACTGAGGCTCAGTCAAATCTCATCACATCGCTTTCTTTACCTTAAACATAATTTATGCTGTGCATTTCAGTTTGCTCCGGGAGGATTCCGGGAGGGGGCGGGTCTCCACGCTGGAGCTACAAATGTATGTCCTCAAAGTAGCAGCAATTTCGGGAAAGACGCACGCAAGCGGAGAGCCTGCTGTCGCTCTTCGTTTTCCTGTTGCGTCGCGTCGGTGCGCACCATCACTGTGGCGCGATCTCAGCAACTTTTTTTTAAAATCATGTTTCCTGTCTTCCAGTGTAACTTAAGCGTTTGCTTGCAGTTTCAGGATTAACGAAAACCACCCAGCAGCGAGATCAACTCATTCATCCATCAGGTAAGGAAATGATTACTTTCCCAAAATGCGTCAGTTGAAGGTAGTTTGAGATTCTAATAATTGTATTCCACGTATTACACAGATATTACACTTTAAAACCAAAAGGGCCTTTGAAACAACATACTCCCAGTTAGACGGTTGTTCTTTAACCAGTCTTGTACTGCTATAGAAAGAGACTTTTTTTTCTAAAAATGAATGGGTCAGAATAAATATTTTATTGCAAATGGCGCTGTTATCATCCGTGTTCAGATTAAATGAAACTGTGAGTTGAGCTCTTGAGAGCTAAAACGCTCCAAAAAATCTAATGAAACTTCTGTAAATTCTGTTTCTTTTCATCTTAAAAGCCTGTTTATACCAATATAACAAAACCAGCAGCTTTTCTCATTCTTGAAAATAAGCATTTCTTTTCTAACTCTTTTTCTTGTTTTCCTTGGACTTTGTTGGAGCTGAGCTGATACATTGATTGACAGGACAGTGGCAGATCTTTTCCAGCAGGATGTGCGTTTTCTTATCACCTCTTCCTCTGTTTTTCATAGGCATAATCAAAGTTTTGGGTGCTTCTCGTCTCTCTTTCTGTCAGACAGATCAGCTAGAAAACTGCCTTTTCTTATATTTTGCAAACGTTGATCAAATGTTTTTGCTGTTTGCCATGCTTTGGAGGATTTGCACACTAATCTGCTGCAGTAAAGAGGTCTTTTACTGCAACTGGATAAATCCTTGATTCTGAATTCCTAAACAGCAAAGCAACAGAGGAAAAGTTGGACTTTGTGATAACAGAACAGATTGCACGTCAGGATTACTGATGGTGGAGCTGCACGTTTGCGTGTGGCTTAGAGGGGTATGTTTAATGAAGTGTAAAGTGTCTAAAAAAATGTTTAAAAGGGAAGCAAATTGTGCAAACTTGTGTTCTCTCTTTGTATTTTGAGTGTTTGCACTGACTGTTGCTCTGAGCAATTTGGTATCATTTTCCCTTTTTTGCACACTTTAATGATTTCTCAGTGGAGTCAGGTGTTAGTTAGCTTCTAGTGTTAGATTACACACTAATGAGCCAAAACATAATGGGAAGCATGCACATTGTAAAGGTGTTCAGGACTGCCTGGGATGTTTATAGCAGTTGCATGCTTAGGCTCTTGTTTTACACTACATGAGATTAGGGAGGCTTTCCACAGATGCTTTTAGATCTCAGATTGGTAATTAGAGGTTTGATGATCACCACAGTCTTATCTCATCTTTATAAATTGTTTTCTGAGAAGTGTTGACCAGGCAGCCCCTTCAGATGCGTCATCCAGACTTACTTACCCCTCCTTGCAAATGTCACACTTCTTGAACATTTTCTCTTTTTTTCCCACATAAAAAAACACCAACCTCTGTGTGTTTTACTGGGAATTTATATGATAGACCATCACAAAAAGGTGCATAATTGTGAAGCGGAATTAAATTAACATAGCTTTCTTTATGGAAAAATAACAAAAATAATTATTTAAAGAAAGCTACAACCAGGCCGTTTTATGTAGGACACAACAAACCGCCATTGATTTATTTAAATATCTGATGAATGTATGATGATGATTATTTTTGTCAAATGCTGCTTGTTTCAAAAATGGTTATTATGTTTTTTGTATCATGTAAGCACTTTTGAACTTCCTTGTAGCTGACATGTGCCATTCAAATACACTTGACTTGACTATGACTACTCAGAAGGAGTTACAATCTTCAGAGTTACAATCTTAGAGACTCTAAGGACAAGAGAAAGAAAGTTCATTAGCTCTTGCTTCTTGCTTGTTTTTCTGGGTTTTCCTGTAGTTCAGTTCTGCTGTGAATAGGGGAATGACTCGGTAACATAAGAATATTTCATTATCTCACAGCGGAAAAGCCTTTTACCGGAAGGTTTGTCGAGGTGTGAGCAAGCATAATTTTTCAGCTTTGCACCTCAGCATATTTACCTTGTTGCACTGAAACTATAAATAAACCTCAATGTCTTCACTCCATTAACACTGTAACGCAACTAAGACCATATTAAACAGGGTTCAAGTTTCATTTCCTAAGATTCATATTTTCTGTTTGTTAGTTTTGTTACCCAGGTCTTCTGTTTGTTTCTTTCCATTTTGAATGTTTTCCAATGTGAACTTGCAACATTGTCTTGTTTTCATCTTTTGTTGGGGAAGATTCTGTTCCCCAACAGAATCTTCTATTGCTTGCAAGCAATATGCAAGCAAGCAAGCATATTGCTTGCTTGATCTTTCATGCAAATGTTTTTCTTCATATAAATAGATATACGATGTAAAACAAAAAGAGCAATGGAAACACATTAAGTCAATGTCGGAACTGTACCTGTGACCTTTTGAGCAATCATCAGGGGGTCTGTAGAAGTTGTTTCCATTTTGTTTTCCATTCTCTACTCTCACTTTTTCACCCTCTTACTGACCAGCGTAACTAAACTCCTCATTTTATTCCATGACTACCAATCAATGGTACATTTATGAGTGTTTGTGTCTGTGTGGAAAATATATAGATACATAATTACTCAAGAACCGAGACGTAAAAGTGCTCCAAGCTTCAAACTGGGACGTCATAACATTTCAGTATTAACCGACTCATTTAAGAACTTATTTTAACTTTTAAAGATCCCAATAAGTTTGGAGCAAACAGTACAAGAAGAAAATTAAGAAGGAGGCACCCATTAAATTATATTCTGACTCATGCTATCATTTTTCTGAAAAGCTCATTGTTGGAATAAGGAAAATGAATCATTTCATTCAGGAATCAACTGCAAATTTAAAATTGTTTTCTTACAGATTTAGTGTACACAACTATTTTATTTTATTTACTTTTTTATTTAACCTTTATGTCACCAGGAGAATCCCACTGAGATTAAAAAACTCTTTTGCTAGAAAATCCTGGCCAAGACTTGCAGCAGAACATAAGGATTACAGAACATTCACAACAAAAACAGAAAAAGTTGACATTGTCATAAAACATGTTCATTTTTTCTCCTCATCGCAATTATCTGTTTTATGTGGGTGTTTCACATAAAACCAACAATAAAGTACAATTAATTTTGTAGATATAAATAAATCCTTTTGAAATGCCCCATAATTCCTTAGGTCATTGCATTTCATCTGATCTGATCGTTGAGCTTAGGTTTATTTTGCTTTACTTCTGCTCTTTATTTTGTACAGTTGAACTCACATGTCTGAGGTCATTGTTGCTAAAGTTTCCTGATGTTGTTACAGGTTTGTGTAAGAACTCCTAATCTGCATACAACATGCAGGGATTTCCATAAAAAGAACTCTACAGAGGTCCTTCGATTATGCAATAACATCAAACACTTAGTGTTTGAGTTATTTGTGTAATTATCTGTGAAAAGTATGTCAGTATCTCAAATGATAAGGGAAAGAGATTTTGGGAAACTGTCCCTAAATAAAAAGCCCCTTGTTGTCTTGTTTGATTTGACCCTGTATCCTTGTCATGCAGTGATAGATGGCTTTTTTGATGTGTTTGTGTGTGTGCGCGTGTGTGTGGGTGTGTGTGCATGTAAATGCATGTCCACTGAACAAAGTGTAATCTGTTTATACAAGCTAAACACACTAACACCATGTCCTCTCTACCCCCCTCCCCTCCAGATTACTTCTCTGCTTTGGCAGCCCCTTCAGATGCGTCATCTTCAGCTCCCTGAACAAAACTTGAAAAAGAGGAAGTCTAACAACCCAGCACAGTAGTCGTGACGGTAAAAGGTGTGAGTGTAATCCAGCGTCGCGAGTGTGACGCTTGTGCTGGGAACTTTCTGCTTTGCCACACTGTCAATGTGACACAATCTCTGTGGTCTAGCAAGAAAATGTTGTGTCTGAAAACAAAACAAGGAGCAGATTGGATGGGATGAAAGTACAAGGAAAGCAAAAAAAGAGGAAAAAACAACCATGCTGGAGCTCCACCAGGTGGTTTATATTGGCTTGGAGCTGCTGATCGCTCTCCTAGCTGTGGCTGGGAACACGCTGGTATGCTGGTCCGTCTGCCTGAACTCCAACCTGCAGAACATCACCAACTTCTTTGTGGTCTCACTAGCGGTCGCTGATATCGCTGTGGGGCTACTGGCAATTCCCTTCGCTATCACAATTAGGTATCATTTCCTTGTTTTTATCTAATTTAGGGCAAGGGTTAATGTTGTACTGCTGAAATATTACATTACAGGATGAGATACATCCACTGATGATTTGTTCTAATTGTTGTGATAGCTGCCTTTTTGTTCGGTAATGGTTCCTTTTTCATCCATATCCAGTGTGGGTTTCTGTGCCGACTTTTACGGTTGCCTGTTCATCGCCTGCTTTCTGCTCGTGCTCACACAGAGCTCCATCTTCAGTCTGCTGGCCATTGCTGTGGACCGCTATATCGCAATCAAGAATCCACTCAGGTGAGAGAAACACATGATATTTAAGTGAGATCAGAAGCATGCAAACGCTTACGTTCAGAAAAAAATTAAATAATTAAGCCTCATCTGGAGGCAAATGCAAATGCATCACCTGCTGTGGCTTACAAGATGAAACTTGCATGAAGCATGCAAACGCTTACGTTCAGAAAAAAATTAAATAATTAAGCCTCATCTGGAGAGATTTACGTTGATTCATCCATGAACAGAATTTTTTTTTTTCTGCCTTGAGGGGAAGTAAAGTTGCAGAATGTGACCTTTAGTACTCATTTAAATCAATATTGATTAAGTGCTACCTTGAATTTCCTTGTTGCTTGTACTTTTACAGAACAATGAGTGGTTGGTTAGTAACCGCTGCTCTCTCCTGTTTAGGAAGTTTCATCTTGTAAGCCACAGCAGGTGATGCATTTGCATAAGCAGTTGGATAATGGCTTCAGTGTGTACTGAGTGCTAATACTGGTGCCATGAGCCTGCCAACCTGCCCACACAGGATCTCAGTCAAAAACAAAATAACAGTGTTGAGTATTTGAACTAATGACTCAAGGACTTGCACTTACTAATGTTTATTTTAGTTTTCCAGCTGAATTTGTTTATATTTGGAAATGTTTTCATTCATACTTAGTTCCAAGAAAAGTTTGGGACCTTCAGCAAAAAAAAAAAAAAAATAGTAGTGACTACATGGAAAAAATTTACCCCTAAAATTTGTTATTTAAAAAATTGCCTTTTTAACAAGACAATTTTCTGAAACAAAGTGTCTACAGTTTTTGACATGGGGTGGAGACTTGTGTAGGGGGAACAACTATTTTCTACCCATCTCTGCTCAAATTAGCAGAGGTTACATTTACCTAAGGAGTATTTTTGCTGTTCTGTATTGTGCACTATTATTTTTTTACATTGATGCACGTCTGTAAGGACTAGACTCGAAAGTTGTAAAAACAACAGTTGTGAAAAACAAAATGATTTTGAAATGTGGTCTTCAGCCTTAATTTGTTATTTTGAAATTATGTCATTCATTTGTGCTTTATTTGCCTTTAAAATGAAACAATTTGCACATAATTTTATACATTTATTTTCTCATTTGATTAAATTTTTACACATTTAATCAGATATTATGATTAGTTGTTCAGTACTTGAATAGCTTTTTTGTCAGATTCTTCTTTAATCTCACTTGAGTATTTTTTTCTTTCAAATTACTTTTTATTGATTATTAGAAATATATTAAACAACATGGTACAAAGTATAGCAATACAATTTTAGCAGATTTTAACCCACAAACAAATTCCTAGAAAGCAGACACACCCACACAAAACTAAACAGATATAATTTTTTGTTGGCTATTTTTTTCTTTTACCTTAGTAAAAATATGTTCAAGTAATGAATATATTCAGTGACTCCTCTGTCCACCTCTGCAAATAAGTTTTCTATTCTTTACTTGTATTTACATTTCCAGGCAAGAAACTATAGCCTTACTTTCTATCTGACAAATGGTGTGAAGTTTGTGTACAATGTCAATACCTTTTATGGAATATGGATTTAATCATCTCTAAGTTTAAATTCTAAAAGACTTAATCTGGTCAAATCTTTTGCTAGATAATTCTGCACTGAACATTGATTCTTTAAAGTACATCTTGAGATTTATTCAACTTTTCTGAAGCATGTTGAAATACAAAAAACTATATTTCTAATACTTTTTGGCATTAGAACAGCCTTAGCTTGATTTAGGCACTAAAACTACAATAAAAGACTCCTAAAACCTTCAGTAAATTGTTTGTCATTGATTAGAGATTGTTGAAAGAATAGACTTGTCGTTTTGAAATCAATCTAAGATATATTTGAATAATGTTATAGAAGATTCTTTAGTGCGGTGAATTTTTCTGCGTAGCCCATATTACTACAAAGATCTATGTAAAAAAAATGCATGAACTGCCTATAGATAAGGGAAATCTAATTCACAACGAGGCACAACACCAAGATATCACAATGTGTTTGCACCTAATGTGTTAAAGAAGGGATTGCATACAAAAGGCAGGAAAGTGCAAATTGGATTTGGTGATGATTTGTTGCAAAGAAAATGAGAAACAGAATTTTAAGAAAGTGTTTTTAAACATTTTCATGATTCATGATTGTGGTGTGTTTAATCATCAACCCACAAATAGGGAAGCCGGGCCATAAAAGTAAATGTGTGCTGATTACTGTAATGTTTTTCTTTCAAGAAACCATCAATTTGTTTTAATAAATAAATAATGCAGTTAGATTTAAGTGCACATCCAGTTAAAATTGGCAAATATTGACCCGTTCTCTGAGTGATGTAATCATAAAGAGGTTTAACAAAGCTTTCTTCCCTATAATGTATCTTTGTGCTCTGTTCAACCATTTAGGTATAACAGTCTGGTAACAGGGCTGAGAGCAAAGTGCATCATAGCGCTGTGCTGGACTTTGTCAGCGGCGATCGGCATGACTCCACTGATTGGTTGGAACACAGGTGAGAGATCAAATTTAGCCATTTTTCCTTCTGTCACTCATATTTTCCTGTCATCAAAATACATTTTGAAATTTAGCATTAGGGCAACTGAAAAAAGATATATATTTTTTTACTGTATTTTGACTTTTTTTCTCAGAAGAAAAAGTTTACATGTCTGTGAGAAAAAAGGAATGTTACCTAAGGGAAAGATCTAAAACATGCAGGGCTATGTGCCCTAAGGACCATGACTTCTAGTCTAGTTGCCAAATTATTACAAGCTTGTTTTATGGCCTCCAAATATAACAAAACATCCTCAACGTTCACTTAAACGATATTCCCCTTTTCTGAACTTGGATTTTTAATTAAAACCATTAATCTGTTTTTTTGCCTATATTCTGTAAAAAGATAACTACTAACATACTTCTGTGTATTGGAAGCACAATATACAAAAGCACAATTCTGTGTATTGTGCTTACAATTTAATCCATTTTAAGCCTATATCATTCTACGAGTCTTTCTATGGATTTTCATATATTAACATTAAATCTTTTTTGCCTCTGTTGCACAGGCCGGAACGCAACACTTCACAGCTCAAAAAGAAAAAACTGCCCAAAAGGTCTGACCCAATGCCTTTTTGAGACAGTTGTTCCTTTGGACTATATGACCTATTTTAATTTCTTTGGCTTTGTGCTGACACCTCTGTTGGTCATGTTGGTCATCTACATCAAAATATTTCTGGTGGCGAGGAGGCAGCTCCGTCGAATGAGCATTACAGTTTCACTCTCACCTATTCCCGGACGAAGACCTTCATCTTCAAACTCTTCCCATTCTTTTCTGCAGAAGGACGTGCATGCAGCCAAATCACTGGCAATTATTGTGGGCTTGTTTGCTATCTGCTGGCTTCCTGTGCATATCATCAACTGCTTCAACCACCTGTGCAAAGACTGTGAGCGTCCAACAATCTGGGTGATGAACATCGCCATCATCCTCTCCCATGCAAACTCTGTGGTGAATCCCTTTATTTACGCCTACCGCATCAGGGAGTTCAGAGAGACTTTTTGGAAGATTTTTTACAAGCACATTCTGAGGCAGACAACCAGCAACGGGATTGGGACAATGAGTATTGACAGCAGAGATTTCAGCTGCATCAGCATCAGACGGACATCCCAAATGAGTAAAGAGGTTTCAACATGTGGGACAATGGTGAATAGCTACATCCTGGATGCTGATACTCATCCATCAAGATACAAAGTTAATCGCAGAACTTCTAGCCATTGGTCTTCAAATCAAGATGTACTGCCAAGCAGCTGCATCCACAATGGATACAGAGGGAAAAGTGGCACCTTCTCAGGCATGCAGGAGAACCCAAGCATGGCATTTTGTGCACAGGATGCAGCAGAATCTGCTTCATGTGAAGAGGGAGCGGCAGATGTTTTTGAGCTGAAAGACAGAGGAGGCTGCACTGATTTTGTCAATGTTCAAGCTGTTTCCATAAAAAAGACTGATGGTTGCAACTCTACAGACATAACAGAGGTGTCATGACACTTACGTTCATATATACATTATTTTCCCCACCACACGACACTCTTAATCCTGTGCGAATTGAAGACAATTTCTTCTACAACAACAAAAAAAATAAAACACTGAACAGAATAGTTATTTCTTTCTCGTAGCATAAGACCTGTTTTTATTTACTTTATACTTTTATTTTCTATATGAGCCAAATTTCAGTTGAAGGTCAGGCTACATGAACATAAAGAGGCTTAAAGCAGGACGCTTTTCAATATGAGCTGATGCTTACATTTTCTCTGTGTGCTGTTTAAGTGACATCCATGGAAATGTCTGTTTTCCAAAATAAATGTAGGCTGTATACAATAAGAAAAAGCAAAAATGTTAAATCATAAAGTGAACAAAACAATAATCTATACAGTGATAACAATTTTTTAGACCTTGTAAAGAAGTAAAAAAAGTTATTGTTTCACTACTCTAAACATAAAAATGTAGATTTTGGTCAAGCAGTGTGTGTGCTAACTGGGCCTTTGCTCAAAAGAGGTTTTTTTTTATTGGGACTCAGATGGGTTTACTAAATAAATACTGTAACAACAAAACCAGTTACCCAAAGATGTCCTGCTTCAAACCCAAACAGAAAATTACCATTGGACCTATGATCAATCTCTTAAGTGATCAATTATTCAAACCACTTCCTACTTTTATTGATCCCATATGTAAATGTTGGCTAAAAACCTTGCTAAACATTTCAAAAAAAGACTTTCATATTGGCAAAAAGTGGATGTACAACGTCATGACAGCAAGGGTGCTGGGAAGTTTTTTGTAAGGACAATTTTGACAAAAACATTTCTTAACATGTTTTCCACCCTACTGAACAAATGTAATCAAATTGAAGTTTTTTACACATTTTTATCACTGATGTCAATAACTGTACAAATCTTCAGTCAGCCCTGTACTGTACCATGTCATGCATTGTACTTTAACTTTCAAACACTCAAACTGCATTTCTTACCACGCTGGATCATGCCATGTATAATCAGACACTTCCTTTCTGTTCAAACATGAATAAAAGAATTGTTTGGTGTTTTGTTGTCAAACACACAAATACTTCCATGGATAATGTGGTTTATAGGCTGCATATTACAAACATAGATAATTATATTCAGATATTCATTGTAATCAGTGGTCTTAGTCTCTGTTTCTTGAGTAAGACATAAATACCTAAATAAATTCAATTAAGTAAAGCTCCCTTTTACAGTAAGTAAATGTTTGTATATCAATAGCTTGATAACTGCCAGGCAGCGTGCAACAGTTACCTGTTCAGCATCTATGTGGCACAAATAACAGGCACTGAAAGCCCTAGGCCAGTTACCTTTTACCTAATGAAACATTAGGTTTGTTTGAACTTTGCGAACTCTCTATAGACGTATTAGGTCACTACTTCTGAATCAGGCTTGCACACATAAGTAACAACAGAAACACACACATATACACACAAGTAAAGTCCATGCACATGACCACAGACTACAATCCAAGAGGTGTTTACAGAGTAGCCGGGCTGCTGACGCCAGTCAATGAGCCAAATGCAATGAAAATCAAATGAAGGTTCATTTGATGATGTCTTTTATTATCCCATTATGCTTTCTCCTTCCCCATTAAAAACCCCTTCCTCTATGGCAAAAACCCGCATTAGGCGACTTGTATGTGCAATCCCAGACACACGTCTCCCAAAATAAACATTACTTGGCTTCTATATAACACGTGCTATATGTGTGCATTCAAATCCTATGCATATCAGTAGCTTGACAAACCTTGTCATCATGTATATGTGGTATTTAAATGGGTCAAATAATTCTATTTTAATTATTTGTTTTTATAGGCTTCATGAAAATTAGGTGGTCATGTCAGATTCAAATGTATTTTTTCAAGAGAATAAAAGTTTCACGTGGCACCTTGATGGGATCCCATTCAGCCTCTTTATGGAATCTCATAAAGTTGTAAATGTCAACCATGAACCATAACTATCAGGATGAAAAATTGTTTTGTGTCCTTTCAGAATGAAGATGCAAATCAGTGCTACTGTATCAGACATTCCTTTCTATGGATGTTTTTTTGTTGTTGTTATTTATATTCACACTCTGACTGAAGCTTTAAAAAAAAAAAAAGTCCATCTTAAATAAATAACTTACTTTAACAAGCCTAATTTCAGCATTGGAAAAAAAATAGTTAATGACTAACACACTTCCTATAATAATAATAAAATAAAACTATATAAGCTTATAAGCTTAGTCTAGCTTGGTTGGTTCCAGAGGAAGCAAAATTACCCATGTTTACCATTCATACATGAGTAGCTATCGCCATCTAAGTAAACTTCCAGTCTGTGGTTAATGAGTTCGGCAATGCATCTCATTTCCTGGTTATCTATATCTCATATGGGCCATTGAGTTATTACCAATAAAATATGTAATTCATAATTTAATTTTTCCTTTTATTTAACCAGTAAAGAACTCATTAAGATCAAAGGTCTCTTTTGGAAGAGCATCCAAGACAGAAAGCTACAAACACATACTGTAACAATAAAGCAGGCATGAAAACACAACAGGAGGACTAAAAAACAGATCAGGGTTAACAAAGGTAAGAAAGTTTGGGAAATGTACCTGCAATCTGATATGGCTGCATTTGAATTTTGAACAATTTATTTAAACCTGCAGATCACAAAAATGTACTGAGTTTTGCAGTTCACTTCTGAGTTAAATCTCAATGCTCCATGATGAAGAGTATCAGAGCATGTAGGGATCTGGTAAAGGAATGCATTACAGGAAATTATTAGACTTGAAGCTTGGCTGGCAACAATCTGTCTCCTTTTGGCCTCCAAAAAAACAAAAAACAAAACTGATTTCCATATTAAAAGCTCAGTTTTTGTCTCAACTTTTTTTTTTTACCAATTGCTGTATATCGAGTTTAATAGAAAGGCAGTACACAATTCTCAAGTATTTATGATGACTGACAAAGCTGGAAAGGGAAGTGCAGGAGGCAGAAAAAACTTTTAAGTTCTCTGCTAGGAAGACTCCATATAATTATAACTTTTCTTCCCCAAGGTGTTAAAACAAACTCACCTCCTTCACCAACTGCTGACCAATTGTTCTATGTACAAAATATGTAGCTACAGCTGTTGTCAAAAATGATAAGATAAAAATGTTCTGCTCTACATTCTTGCCAATCATACCGTTTTTGTACCTACCTAAAAAGGTCACGTTTTCTTAGAAAAAACTCTATATCCCACAATGCATTGCAGTAAGCGCTACAGGAAACACTTATGTTGACCCCTCGTTGCTTTGTGGGTAGCAGGAAAAAGGCTCAAAAGGCGCTGTTATAGCGACAAGCGCACGTTGCGGATTTACTACAGCAGAAATAGCAAGAAAGTAACCTCTTTTTAAGGCAAACCCGAGGTAAATGCACAACTTAATCTCCATTTTTGTTAATGAAATTGCTTCTGACTTGTTTTTATGTAAACACAGTTTGGACATTAGTTAGAATTTTGAAGCTAATTCATTCAATTGTTGTCACGGCTCCGTTTGATTATTTTTCTAAATAAGGGGGCATAATTCAAAGTGAAAAGTGTGAAACTGTCTAATTGTTCAGCGTATTTCATTTATCGACTTTAAATGTACATTATCTCGAGGATTTTCTGTTTTGTAAGTAAGAGTTGTACCTTAGCATCGTTAGCTATTGTGGCTAACGTTGTTAGCGGTCGACTTTTCACTTCAAGATCATCGATTACGTTTTTCTACGCTACGTAATTGCTTCATGCTAAAGAGTAGTATTAGTGATTGTTATTTTTGAATGATTCAACCTTTTTCATGGTAGAGCTGAGATGGCTCTTTAATATTTGCTAATGAAACAGTAAATCCTGTCCTCCATGAAGAATGACCTCTTGTTGGTAGCAACATTTATACGCTTTTATTCATTCGTGGTGTTAGCACTTATTTCAGAACATGTATGTGAATAAAATTGTAAAGTGTAACTTAAAATTGGTCTTTTTGTGTTTATTGAGTGTTGTTTGGGCATAAATTTGAGCTTTTTTTCTGCATAGACTGCCCCTACAATCTTATCTAACTCCAATTTTCACTCACAAGTTAGTAACCCTGACTTTAACTACTAGTTAAAGTCAAAGATGTGGACTAATATTTTAGTCCATATCTTTTGCACATGAGAAAAGAAAATATAGGTGCATGTTCATTGGTGGAGTTGCTGCCTCATTTAGATATTCCAGGACAAATTTGGCAGCCAACTTCTGCTTAGAAGTATCAGTCATTTAAAGTCAGCAGATTGACATTTGCTGTTGCACTTTTTTCGTTGTTGTATTCAACGGTAAGTTTTATTTTTAAAAAAATCATTTTTTTGTAGAATCTGCATCTATTTTCTTAACTACGGATTTCTGCCATATATTTGACATTTCTGTACAGACTGTTAACTTTTTATTCATTATTACAAATTTTGTAAGTTCTCCTCTAGGAGCTGTAAAACAGCTGAAACACTGACTTCCTTTAAATCTCGACTAAAAACCCACCTGTTCAGAGTTGTACTTGAAACGTAATCAGTTACGAATTTAAGGATGGCACTTGACTTAATGTAATGTTTTGGTTGTTGATTCTATGTTACACGACTTTTTGTGTTTATGATGTGAAGCACTTTGAAATGCCTTGCTGCTGAAATGTGCTATACAAATAAAAATTGATTTCATCTTTGATTTGTAGATGGGTGTGTGTTTTCCATTGGCCTGTCACCTTGCTGCTGATGCATTGAATTTCTTTAGAGAACTGAATAAAGGATTTTATTTTGTAACATAGCAGCAGATATAGTAAAGTTTTTGCTTTGTGTTTATTCCAGGAAGACTGCTTAAAAAATGTCCATTGGCGTGCCAATCAAGGTCCTGCATGAGGCAGAGGGACACATTGTGACCTGTGAGACCAACACAGGAGAGGTGTACAGAGGCAAGCTGATTGAAGCTGAGGACAACATGAACTGTCAGGTTGGTTTGACTATCTTGATAGGTGGCCTTCATATGTTAGAGCAACACAAGTTATGTCCGGTGACTTAAGAATCTGGGTTAATTTGTACCCCAATTTTATATTGGGCATAGTTATTTTCCCTACTTCAATTCCTTTGTCAGACTTTTTACAGTGCAGTAATTATGACCTGCTAATATTATATTTAGCCAGGAATGGAAGCAGATGCCAACATCAGACATAGATACCAGGGTACGTAATGATAAAGGTCAGAGTGTATGCAGCAGTGATGAAAGTCAGAAAAAAAAGAAAATGGGCATATGCTGCAGCTGACCTCACGATTACGTTTTATCTTTTTTACCAATATTATTGCTATTGCAAGATTTTCTAACATAATGCAGCCCTAGTTCTCATTACCATTTAGGTCAGTTAACACATCATTCCTTTAGTGTAAACCATAAGTATTTTGTACTTGGAAATGACTTTGGTGCCTTTTATACTCGAGGTGAGATATCTCAAGGGGAAAATATGTGTTTTTGATTGTCTGGTAACAGTAAATGGTCACCAACTGTGACATATAAGAGGTACTTTGTTCTATTTTGTTTTTCTGTTGACTAACCATTGGATTAACAGCATTTTTATGAGCACAAAGACGGTATTGTAAAACCATTAAAGGGATGTTCTTTAGTCCTTGATTTATTCATTGGTCATCATAACATATTTCTTCACTACGCCAAATAAAACCTTACAATGTGATGTAATGTTGTTACTATGATGCCTTTATAATACTATGCTATGAAATGGAGGGAATAATGCCAGTTTGCATTTAGTAAACCTGGACCATATAGTCTATTGTTCTAAAAGTAGTGTGTTGTTTCTATTTTCTGATCACATTTTCTAAACATGTAGAGTTTAAACATGTAGGGTTGCACAATATATTGTGCGTTTTTTGCCATCATAATAATGTGAAATATTAAAATTGTAAATGATCAGCTGGAATGTGGCGTTAGCTAATGTATTCTCTCACTTTTTGTGTACCAATATAATATCCCCTTCGTTGAATCAAGTCTTGTTGCAGTAATCGCCCACATTTGGCACTACTGATAATTCCCAAGCTGCAATGGAGGAAAGAGAAGTTGGGAAAATAAATACAAACGATACTGGCAGATGTTTGTGAAATGCTTTCATTTTGTGCGTTAATTTTGCTGTATTTGCAGAAGTGGCCAAATAAATAAGTGGGATTGGAAATTTCAGTTGTCATCCTTGCATAATGGCATACACGCTAAACTTCTAGAGCTTTTCTTCCTTTTTCTTTGCTTTTTCAATAGATGTCCAACATTACTGTGACCTATCGCGATGGTCGGGTCGCGCAGTTGGAACAGGTCTACATCCGAGGAAGCAAGATCCGCTTTCTGATCCTACCTGATATGTTAAAGAATGCTCCCATGTTAAAGAGCATGAAGAACAAGAACCAGGGTTCTGGTGCAGGAAGAGGCAAAGCTGCCATTCTAAAAGCGCAAGGTGAGTGGGGAAACTGTTTTTCCAGAAAATTGTACTTTGTACAGGTTTAAAATGGTATTAAATATACTTGATCCATTTGTGGGATGGTTAAGGTCAATAATTTTTTTTACATTTTGTTTATTGAACAAAATATTTTTGTTTGTGTAACAAAATCCAGGAGGAAATAAGCTGGTGTTTTATGAATTACTTGATATATGTTTATCTCCTCTTCGTGCTTCTTTTCTGTACTTGTGCTGTGCTTGGGATTCCTTTGTGATCATTTTCTAACCACACATTTTTTTGGTGCATTTTTGTTAAAATGCTGTTTTCCTTACCTTTTCATAGTGGCTGCAAGAGGACGAGGTCGTGGTGGAATTGGAAGGGGCAACATCTTCCAAAAGAGGCGATAACTTTCCTTTGTTCTTGTTTCATTTAGTCTTCTTTGGATTTGAAATAATTTGGTTTTCTCTGGTATTTTGTGCTTTTGCAATTCATCACTTTGATTTTTATTTTGTATGGAAATAAACATCTTTGCGTTTATAACTCATAATCTGTTTCTTCGAGACTTGATATTTTGGTGAGAGCTACTTTCATTTATATTCAACATTTGAACAGCTAAAATTACCATGTAAACACAACAGCAAACTGAAATTTTTAGCTATTTCTGTAGCTTCACAGAAATGCTGTTTTAACCAAAAGAAGTTTACACTGGTATGAACTATGCTTGCTTATGTTGCTTCCAAAGGATGTACTGTATCTCATTTAAGGTTTTCACAATAAAAGAGGAAGAATACAAATGCAGATTATGTTAAAAAAAATTTAATAAAAGCAAATTCTTTCCTTCCACTGCAAAATTATATCTGCTAATTTGTGTTGATTAATATAAAATCCAAAGAAAACTGAAGTTCATAACATTATGTACATAAAAAGTCCTAATGATTTGAAGAATCCTTTAAAAATGTTAATAAAGACTACTTTTACTTGAGCAAGATTGCTCCCAAACATTAAGGTAGCCAAAATTATTTAATCTGTTGAAACATAAAAGTTCAGTGTATTGTGGATTTGACAAATTGAAATTAATATTCAGAGCCTTTAACCATTTAAATGCAGGATAAAAATGCATTGCCAACGAGTGCAATTCTCCAGCTCATCAACAGGAGGCGGTGTTGGCCGTGCTGTGTAAATCAGAAATTAAGCACCATGAAGTATTTTCCTGAAGTCGTGAGAAAAATGAAAACAATGAGGGGCAGCATACACTGCTTCTGTTTATGAATCTCATTTCTGTGAGTGCATTTCTCAACGTTATGTAAATAATTGCACGCTGTCAGTTTCCCTTCGCGTGAAGCTCGGGACCTGCGCTGTCGACAGCTCCATCACAACATCGGCTGTCAGTCTGCTACATTTCCCGTCTCTCTCAAAGCTAGCTAGCTGGCAGCGGCTACTGTAACACCTCAGCTGGAAGAAGGAACCTCACATTTCTGATTTTACGCCCCCAGTTGCACGGAGAGGTAAGACTTAAATAACATCAGAATGTATGTTTTTGATTGATTCAATGGCTTTGCTGTCGAGTGGAAGCTTCTTTAAGCGCTAGATTCGTTACAATCATCATTGACGCCCGTTACAGCAACATCTGTATGTTGACATCTGAAGCATCTGCTAATGTTAGCCGAGCCGCTTGACTTTGAGCTTTAGAGAGGAGTTGGCTCGCTGGGACTGTAAACAACCTTAACATTCGCTTCAATTTTGGCAGCAAAAACGCCCTTTGACATATTGACCTTTAAAATCAATTAAAAAAAGTTGCATTATTAATGCAAGTTGCCTAAGATATTACCAGAAACACGAAGCATTTCATTGAAAGCGGCTCATATTGGCATGTCATTTGTTTATGTTTCCAGTTGGAGATTTTAAAATCGCACATTTTCAGCCCGTCAACAATTTAACACAAATGCTTCAGCCTAAACTGAAATATCTCTGCCTGCTATATTATTATGTAACATTAGTTACAATGAGAATCTAAAGTTGCATAACATTTCTCCCCAAATGTTGTCACCATCAAGCTATATTTCCATTTAGGTTTATTTCGGGGGTATTTACAGACTAGTACCGAACGCTTTTGGTTTGAAACAGCAACTTAATGCCAGTAACCGGTCTATGCCATCAGTCAGCAATGAAGCGCGGAAGCAGGAAAATGAGGCAAGGACTATAATTTCGTTGCCGTTGTTTGAAGCATATTTGACGCCTTTTTTCCACAGCCTTTATTGTGCATTCTCAGTCAGCTGGCTGAAAGAAAACCATTACACTCTAGTCTTACTTTCTAGAAGGGTGAATTTGATTTACCATTATTTCTTTTCCTTTAAGCAGGACAAAAGCAACATGACTCCATATTCCACTAGAGGTATTATTATTGTGTGTCAGATTTTTATATAGGTCAAAGTGTTTCAAAATTTCCCACAATTGAGCTAACCCAAGTGAGACATGACAGGACATATTTGGAAATAAATGGGTAAAATGTACATCATTTAGGTTAAATGTCAATACATTTCACATGCTGAATGTAATTATTTCTAAATCTAAAAATTGAATATTTACTGTCTTATGGTTGAATACTAAAACATGTTAATGAACTGCTATCAATAGTATGTACCCAGTTTTACACAGGATCAGATTAAAAGACATGAATTCATATAAAAAGTACAATCTTTCTTATAAGCGACCACACTCCCATATTGTGTGGCATTTAAACTGTTCACAATCGGCTTTAATCTAACAAATCACTTCTGAATAGTTTTGAAATCAACACATTTATATTGCCATTATTAAAAATCCTTAAAATATTTGACATCAATTTAGGGTGATATGCTGTTCTTTTGCATTAAAAACTTGCTGCTCTTGTAGCAGGTTAAGGGATAAGTGACTGGCTGTGTTCTCAGCCGTGTGACGATAACACTGCACTTAAGTTAATCTAGGAGATCCTTTTTTGCATTTACTGCAGCTTATCTCCTGCATGACTCCACACACCGCTGACTCTGTTGCCCTGTGTATCGTTTAATGAAGCTTGGGATGCTCCTCTGCTCCAGATGGCTGTGTGTTGTACTGGTATGTCTGCAGGACCACATCTATGTCATAATTAATGCACTACATACTTCAGACCCCCCTTTTACCCTTCCGCCCCACATTCTATGATAAGTCCTGCTTTCCTCTCCCCTCATGCCCAGATTGTCCAGGTTAACTCATGTGACTTTGGGTCTAAGAGGCTAAGTACAGCATCTGGAGCTTTACAGCATCTGCTGGTGTTTTACAGGACTTGAATCTAATCTTAGTCTGATGGCACCTTAAGTGGGCGTCTCTCCCACATATCATACTCATTTAACTCTCGGCTAGCTCACACACTGTTATGTTTACCTCATAGCTTTATTTGTCCTCTGCTACATCCGTTTATCGTGCTTTCATGACCACAACCCTCTTAAACAATCCAACAAAAATTATGTAGATCTTTCTTCCTCTGCTTTTCTCTTCTCCTCACTTTTTGGATAATGAGCGTATAAAAAGCATGAGTGGACTTGGAGATAGAAATTGTGGTCTTAAATTATGCAAACAAAAAAAAAACCACGGTCCTCATTAAATGCTGTAGAGATAATAATTAATCATGTTGTATAACTGACATCAAAAGCGTACTCCAATGTTGCTCCTTCAGACGCACCACTTTGTATCTGCTTACCAGAGCTGAAATTGGTGCATCCAGAAGTGTTCAGATGAATTAATTAGTACATTACAGGGTGTGTGGGAAAAAGTCAAGACTCTATTGAGGGTTCAGATGAAAACAAAATGTCTACTTAGGTTATGCTGTAGGTGAAAAGCGTCTGGTTTGTGATACTTCAGCTCTGCGGGTAGGTAAATATTATTAGGGACACGCAATATCAACGTAAGATATGTATTTACACATGTAAACTACACTGCCATCCTATTCATTTCGCACCTCTTACTTCTGAGTTTGTCTTCCACTTTCCAGTTGCTTTGTCTGGTTGGCCACACTTCAAAAAAGAGAAGTTCACAAGAGACTGTGAAATCAAAGGAATCATGCCCCAAAGGATGGGGAAATTCTTACTTTTCACTCCATGGTATTAGAAAAACATGCAAGAAACGATAATATGGGTTGAATTTTATAATAACTATAGGACTTGACGGAGAAACGCCTAATTAAAGGTCAGTGACTCCTACAGCGCAGGACTGAGTCACTGGTCTAGGCAACTCTTCACTATGTGCCTATTGGTTACAGTGATATTGCAATAAAAATATGAGATAGAATGTGCAGCTCTACTTCTCACAAGAAATATTTATTTGTTTTTGTAAACCTAACCTAACAAAAATCAATATGCCGTTAGGTATCAAACTAGACGCAAAATGTTGAATCAGTCAGGAGTCTGGAAATGGTTGAAAACTCCTTTCATTCGTTATAACTTTTTCCAGATTGCAAATAATGGCAAAATGCAAGACTGAGAATTTAACTGTCAACTCTATCTATGTTAGCAGAAAAAAATGGACCATTTTAAGTCTGCCAAAATTTCTTTTGCTTTTAACTAATAACGCCTCCATTCTTCTTGACACCTCTGTGAAAGAAGTGTAAATGCCTCCTAATAAATCAGGATTTTATTGCAGAAACATAATTTTATTCATACTAAAAAAAAACTTGTCTGCTGGCGGCATGTTTTGGAGATTTTATACTTCCCTTAAAATACAATACACTAAATAGAATAAACACAGTTTAAGATGATGAACGTTTTGTATACCAGCTAATGTGACTGATGGCGGAAGCTTTAAAATGAGAAAAAAGTGTGTTGTCAGCTTGTGTGGAAAAAAAAAAAAACCTAAAATCAAAAAGCAACAGACAGGAAGTCAGTCGAGCACAAATTATTTTTCTGAGTGTCGACACTTAGTTCTTAATGATATGGCATAAAATTGCCTTTTAGAGTAGAGGATGTAGATAGAACTTTTAGGTAGTTCTAGGAATTTTTGTGAAATCTCTGAAATGTTTTTATAACAGGAGACGGGTAAATGATAAACATGACGTGCTCAGTTTATTAAATATGCAACAGTTTCAACTTCAAAAAATCTACGATATAATATCGTAATATTATATTTGAATCATGTTGCATTGAACTTACCTTCAGAGCAAAAAGCCAGACCACTATAATTTTTCATTTTTCTTTCCTCATTTATGATCGTAAACCAGAAAATAAGTATAAAATCCAATTTTTACAATGATTTCGTTTAATGAAGGAGAAAGGTTTGTCAAATCTACATAAGATAGTCAGTGGTTTGGCACTTTTGGCAGCAACAAGAGCCATCAAGAGATGCTTAGTCCACTCTTTTTCACAGAATTGTTTTAATTCAGCGTCATTGGAGGATTTTTAAGCATGACTGAACAGCCTGGCGGCCTCAGGCCATCACAATGATTGTTGCTATGATGTTCTTTCTGAAATATTGTAATAATTTTACACCAGTTGTAGAAAGCTTTCCAAAAAGTTCTGCTTCTGTCATGTCAGTCAGACAGTTTAGATTGTTTTTTTTATATATATGACCATGTTTCTCAGTAAAGCAGGACGAGGTTGGTTTGGATAGGTTTTTCTCTCAATATATGGAATCATCATTTAAAAACAGTTTTTTTTGTGTTTGTTTACTTTGATTGTTTGATATAAAATATTTAAAATGCCCACTGATCACAAAAATCAAAAGCAGAATACATATCTTAGGGAGGTAGGAATCTGTATAAACAATAAGAGTAACATCCTTTTATTTTGTGCAAATTATTTTTCTTAGGTACAGTTCTAGAGAATGCAGTCGGATGGAGGCGTTGTCTAGTTTTGTGAAGAAGCACCATGTTTCCTTGTCATGTAACTCCTTGGCCCTCTGCTGAGTCTCCGGCGTCCTGCGGCAGTCATGCACCGTCAGTGCAGCAACCTCTCCCTGATCTGCTGTGCAGCTGTCCCGCCCCGCCTTTAAACACGCACTCTGAGACACCGTCCCCTGACCCCATGGAGTCCCTCATTGTAGTCACGGAGTATGAACCAAGTCAACCACCCAGAGAGGAAGAGGTGAGCTGGAACATACTGATTTATGTCTTTCAAAAACAATAAGCTTATACATTTTTTTAAAATGATAAATAAAACCAACACGTCATGATAGGTGGAAGAAATGGACAGCTCTGAGACACTGGAGCCAGCCTCCTCAGCAGGAGCACCTTTCCGGACGCCATCCTGCGACCTGCTGTCCCATACAGTTGGTCGGCCCGAGGTTCTGCTGCCTGAAAGCCAAGAGCAACGGGGCAGATTGAGTTTGTCTGACCGGAAACTTTCTCTGCAAGAACGCTCACATACTGCCACCTCACCCTGCAGTTCCCCTGGACTTAACGGGCGCTATATTTACCCGTCGTTACCTTACTCTCCCATCACATCGCCCCACTCCTCTCCACGCCTGCCCCGTCGACCCACTGTGGAGTCCCACAGCGTTTCCATCATAGATCTCCAGGTAAAATACCCCCTTCAGAAAAACAGACATCAGTTCAATTTTCAAACTATCTTTGTTAATAGATTATCATTGATTTATTTGTTCAAAATTCAGTACAATTGTACTGAGATTATACTACAAGGTTTATAAACTTTCATCAAAATTAGATACCAGAGTTCCCAGTCCCAAATCTAAATATAGGTTCACTATGGATTTACCAGAGGTGACTCGGCAGGCTGGCGTTGAAAATGAAACCTGTAAAAACAGAGTGTGGATGGTCAAACGGACTGATTAACCAATGGATGGATGATTGATGGATCCAGTCTCAGATTGTTTTTGAACTGTGATACTAAAATATTTCCAGATTCACAATTTATTCAGCAGATTAATTAAGAAAATATTTATGCAGGTGAGTACCCTCATCCTGTTTGTTTAATAGTTCCTCACTAATCAGGTGATGAAGAATCCATTGAAAATCAGTAAATTTGAGGTGATAAGCACCACAATAATAAATATGAATATAGTACCCCATTTTCTCTGCACCCTGACTTACTGTGCTCTCCTGAGGCTTTAGTAAAGCATTACACATGAATGGGCAAACTAATGCTGACGCAGAGTAACTCTCCCAGGTGCTTCTCTTTAACATCTGCTAGTGTACCACGATATTAAAATTAACTGTAACTACTTAGAATTACATGTACATTTCTTGTTAAAAGCAGCAGCACTGGTTAAGAGCAAGTTGTGGAAGCACAGGTAAGATTTTATAGACTCAGTAAAAGTAGCTGATAGCTGTGGTACAACTTGATGTGTTTCGTTCTGTTCTACATCCCGCAAAGGTTCTTGATATAGTAGGATCAGATTTTGTTGTATAAAAAGTCATATTTGTGAAGGATTTACATGACTATTATTTACATTAAAAATCCTTCAAATGAACATTAAAATATATATTTTAATACTCTGACTAAAGTTAGTTTTTTTTGTATTTATTGAAAAGAAACATATATATTCATATGAGTCTTTTTATAGTAAAATACCCAAATGTGAGTGGGGCATTTTGCCCGAACGACTTAAGTTTTCTTGATTGAAAGAAAAAAAAAGTGATTTTTGCATTCTGAAGAGAATCACAAATATTCCTTTTGCTTTCTTTCTTTCCCTTCCCCCCTCCCTCCTCCAGGACTGCGTTCAGCTCAACCAGTACAAACTGAAGGATGAGATTGGAAAGGTACCATCCGAGACCACTCACTCATTGATTGCTCTCTTTCACTGACTCTTCCATTTCCCTTCTCCTCTCCGCCTACTGCATGTCTGTCAAGTAAACGCACATCACCGAGGACGTGCAGTAACAGCTTCTGATATGCTCTCTCCCGGCTGTCCTCATTTTCCAAACTCCGTGTAAACCACCCGGCCATGAGAGAGTTGGAAGATGGATGAGAGGCTGGTATAAATAGTGCTCTCTAAGGATTGTGCAAGGCTTAGTGGATAGGGGTTGGTGCGAGGGAGTCGATGTGTGTATAAATGGTTTAGATTGTTAGTATTGTTGAGCAGGTTGATAGTATCTATGAATTTTAATAAATAGATGTAATGTCTGCAAATTGAAGCCATTTAGGATCGTTGGAAGAGACTCCTCTGTTGTGGAATTGTCACTTTGGACTGTGGGATGAGCTATTTGCTTCCTCTCCATGCTACAATCTGCTCCCCCAGCAGGAACTGAGTCTGCCCTCTCTCTGTGTTTGTTTTGTTGTGTATGAATTTGTCTGCACAGGGCTCTAATTGGGCCCACTTTCTACACAGAGTTTCCGGCGTTGAGGAGTTTTGAAGGGGGAGGGTGCGGTGTGATGGCACAAACCAGATCCAGTTTCCTTAATTAGCCTGAAATCAAAAATGAAAGAGCGATGGAGAGAGGATTTGAATTTCTCTGTTCTCACTTTGAAGCAGCTGGTACTCTTTCAGTGTGAGCCCACTCACTTCAGCTCGTGTGTTGATGCTTGTGTGTTTTCTACATATTAATGTTGTTTATTTTGTATGAAACGTTTCTTCTTTTTTTTTTTTTTTTCTCTTCCACAGGGCTCTTATGGCGTTGTCAAGCTTGCTTACAATGAGGACGACAACACATACTATGTGAGTATTGTAAACCCCACTCACACACCCTAATTGTTCAATAATGATACGCCTGTTATTTTTACAAATAAGCTACATCTGTGAGAAAGTTCAGAATGTCGTTTACTCTTTCATAACAATGACTCAATGACAGCGACTGAAAATGTCATTGGGGTTGTTTTACTAATTTCTCCCAAGTGACAAAGTACACATGTCACAATTTGTGATTATATCATTGTTGTAATAGCTTAGTGGATTGGCAGATTAGTTGAGTCTGAATAAGTCCAGTCCAGAAGTATTCATCCCCTCTGAGCTTTTTCAGATTTTACCAGTCTGTAAATATTTTATATGGAGGACAGACATCTTGGTCCTACATTCATGTATTTAAAATGAAAACCTTAAAAAATCTTAAATGTATATACATTTTTTTTATTTGGCCTTAAATATGTTTATCACAGGTCTTATATTTTGTTATGGCAGTAATATTTAATCTTGTATATGCAGTTTTTTTTTCACGGGACTGTTCTGTCTGGCAAAATTTTGAGCCTCACATAGACATCTTTAGCTTGTGACTCGAGGAGGATGAGGGCTGCTATGCCCTTTCTAACTAGCTATCTTTTTTGCATCTATCGTAGGTAAGTGCCAGTTTATTGCCAGTTGGCTGGATGATTTTTGTTTTTGCCACTGGCTCACTTCTGTTGAGGGGCTGGGTGCATTCTGTGCAAAAACAACTTTTAAGTCTGGCACCACAGGGTTTTTTTTGCAATACTTGTTCGTAATACTGCAGGATCCCCCAACCATCCTCTTTATTTATAGCTTTTTTGGTCTTAACTTTCATGCAAGGTGGCATTAAAAAGTCTTACATTTGACTTGCTGAAACCTGCAGACATCCGGTTCCATTCCTGTTTTCTATAATTGTGAAGTGCAAACTAAATGATGCATGTTATTTAATCTGGCAAATGTGGTGTGGATTTGTATGAAGCCCTCCTTAGTCAATGCTTTATGTAACCATCTTTCACTGCAGTTACAGCTGCAGGTTGTTTGTTGTGTCTCTATCAGCTTTGCTCTCTTTGTCAGATTGGATGAATAGTGTCTGAAAATATTGATTTTTCAAGTCTTGCCACAGATTTAGGTATGGACTCTCTGGACCTGCTTGAATCTTAACAATCCCTGTTGGTTAATCGAATTTGGAGCTGCTAATTCACACCTGGATGAGCTCTCCTTCTACTTGATCACTCCAATTGGTACAGACTTCGGTCTTAAGTGGCACAAAAAAACGAGTAGATTAAATAAAGTTTTTTTATTTGCAGAAATCATTGCAGTATTGAACAAAAATATTGCAACTGCATGTTTTCCAAATATTATTTAGCCCCAGATTTCATCACAGTCCTGCTAGAAGCTTAATCTACACCAGTCTCAGCTCTTTTGCAGCTTCTATCAGGTTTCTGTTTAGGATGTTCTGCCCCTGATGAGAAAATTTGTGAATATGACTTCAATGCTGTCTATATGGAAATCTTTAGGCATACTGTGCTTTCTAAGAATCACTTTTGAGTCTGTAAAAGTGATTCTTTTAGTTATCGAGAAGCATTAGTTATCAGACAAAGGATTTTCAAGGTAAGAGAGATGTTTTTTTGTTTTTTTCTACTGTCATCTGTACAGTAGGTGTACAGATGACACCTACTGTACAGAGCTGTCAGTATAGAAGCATCTGATTGTGTGGTATCCAGCTCATTTTTTTCCCATCTGCCCCTTTGTTCATCTTTTTCCTGGATCGCTGCCAACTGGGATCTCCCGCCTCCTGTCCTCCTTATCCTCCTTATCCGCCACCAAATCTAAACCTGTTTCCCTCTGTTGTGTAGGCGATGAAGCTTTTGTCCAAGAAGAGGCTCCTGAGGCAGGCAGGGTTTCCACGTAAGTCAGAAGCAGGGTCTTTAATGCTGCAGTAGATAACTGATAAAGGTCACTTCACTTTTTTTGTCTTTTGTCTAACCTCTTACTGCTCACCAATTTTGGTATTCTCCTCCATCAGGGAGACCACCTCCTCGTGGAACCAGAGCAGTGCCCGAGGGTCCAGCTCAGCATAAAGGGCCACTGGAACGAGTTTATCAAGAGATAGCCATTCTAAAAAAACTCGACCATCCTAATGTAGTTAAACTAGTAGAGGTATGAAAACTGCAGTTTACTTTTACAGTGCTGTTTTTATTGTCAATATTAAATCTTACATATCATCATACTATGTTAATATCAGAGATAGGTAATATGGGTAAATACAAAAAGTAATTCTGGAATGATGAGTTAATTTATTGAGGTTTAAAAGCAATCCAAACACCTGTTTTGAAAATGACCTAATCTAAAGAAATTCAAAAATAAAACAAATAAAACGATTGACATGTATAATTCTGGAAAAGGCCACAAATCGATCCCCTACTTCCAGTGCATGTGAATGAAAAGATGAGGTTTCGTGTGCTTTAAGTGTGTGTTTGGATTGAAATTCATGTCTTGTTCCCTCATGCTGTGATGGCAGGTTTTGGATGACCCCAGCGAGGACCATCTGTACATGGGTATGTTCTGGCCAAACTGCCACTGTTCAGACTGCAAACACACATAACACAGATGGTTTTTATTCTAATAAAGCATATGGAAATATTACTTTTTGTTATTTTGATAACATTTGTAATAAAACTGCATTTTAGAACATGTTTACTGACAAGTGTAATCTCTTTTCCTTGTGATTTGTCACAGTGTTTGAGCTGGTGAAGCAAGGGTGAGATACGCTTCTATTATGGCAATGATTGTACAACTGAAATGGACTCAATCTCATTACTTCCGATTGCTAATAGTGTGTGTGTTTGCGTGTGTGTGTGTCCAGGGCTGTGATGGAGGTGCCAACTGATAAACCCTTCAGCGAGGAACAGGCTCGCTTTTACTTCAGGGATCTGCTGAGAGGAATCGAGTACTGTGAGTCCCTCAGGCTTCTACGTTCATTTTCCAACTAATGGAAACAATTATTTAATCAATATGAATCACTTTGTTTCAAAATGAACCTGTGATAGATTATACCTGCTGTACTGATATGGTTTTTATTTTTAGGAGAAATAAAAGGTGTGAATAATCATTCTTGTCTAGGTTAAACATTAAAATGCTCTCACTGTTTCATTAAGATTTGTTTTCACGATGCTACACTGGCTTTACAAAGTTCTCCATGTGAGCTGTTCTTGACTCCAGCCACCCACGAGGATCATTTCACGTAATTTTCCTGGCTGCAAATACATTTCAGCTCAAGAGAAAAGCTTTTACACATGGGTTGTCTAGGAGACTATTACTGGGATGAAAAGAGAGGGAGGGCTTTAAGTCTCAGACTCAATAAAACTTATAACAATCACATCTAAAGAAAAAAAAAATCCTTTTTTCAGTATGTGTTGTTTAGTTGAAATTCAACCACCTCCATATTCTTTCTTTATGTGATAAGCATAAATTATGGCTGTTGTGAACAATGATGTTTACCTAGAGATTCTTTAGCATTTCCAGACTTATATTCTCATAATTTGACTTGTCTTACCACCTTATGGTTTTAACAGTGCATTATCAGAGAATCATCCATAGAGACATCAAACCCTCTAACCTGTTGGTGGGAGAAGATGGACACATCAAAATTGCAGACTTTGGAGTTAGCAACCAGTTTGAAGGTGCCGATGCCCTGCTCACCAGCACAGTGGGAACACCTGCTTTCCTTGCTCCTGAAACACTTTCTGAGACCAGAAAAAATTTCTCTGGGAAGGTGAGGCAGTGTTTGTGGCTAACTAGTGCCACCTGGAGACAGTTGTCAGTAATGCAATACAATACTGATGGGGTTTCAGATAATTTTTTTCTGTTTATTAGTTGACATGGCTGTAAGGTATTTCTTATTTTTCTTTTTAAAGGCATTGGATGTCTGGGCTATGGGAGTAACGCTTTACTGCTTTGTCTTTGGAGTGGTGAGTGTGCCCACTGCAAGAAAATAGAGGCTGCTTGTCTCTTTAAAAGTGGTCCCAAATGGTGGTGTTCCATTAAAACAAAAAACTATGGATATTAATTGTCTCCACAGTGTCCTTTTATGGATGAGCGCATTCTTAGTCTACATCAAAAAATCAAAACCCAACCTGTGGTGATACCAGAATGGTATGTTCTAATGGGTGCTTTATGTATCTCAAAAAAACATGTTGTTTTTCCACTCACTTGTTGCTGTTCGTTCTGAAGCTTTGCATTACTTGTTTTCTTGTGCCAACAGTGCAAACATATCGGATGGCCTCAAAGATTTGTTGTTGAAAATGTTGGACAAGAATCCAGAGGCCAGAATATCAGTGGCACAGATAAAGGTGAAAACTTTTTACAGTTTCCTAATCTAAGAACAGGCTACTTTAGTTATCCACAAGTCAACATTGTTTTGTAAATGGATATAAAGACTCTTCTTCATTTTGGTATGAATATATAATAAAAAATTATATTTTTTTTGAAACAACGTGCATCTTCAGAAATAAACATCTTTTTATGATAAAGGAGATTTTAATTTCAGTAGATAAAAGGACTACGTTTTAATGCTGGGTTTTTGAGCAAGTTTCCATTTTCAACATCTGACCTTACGTCACTGGATATTCGAAGTAGAAAGATTTACTCAATTGCCAAAAGTATTTATTTGAATAATTGATTTGAGCTGTTCTGATCTTGCCACTGTATAAAACAATTTATAATTGCGAGCCTTGCAATTTGTTAAAAACAAAGCAACAGTAAATGGCAGCTGAAAGTCAGAGTTTTAGACCCTTATTGTTTTAATCAGAGAGCTGTAACTCAAAACGTTCTCTTTGACGATTTGATGTTAAACCTGTTTGGAAACAGAGAAGAATTTAGTCAGTGCTGCAGCTAATTATCGTATATGAAGCCATGATGTTGGAAAGTTTGTTGAGAGCAGTTATTGATTTAATATATAAATTTGCAAACATCAGCAAGGAACATCTAAAAACTACAAACTATGTGAAAGCAACTAATTTTTGTTTCCTGCAAAACATTCAGGTTCCAGATTACATCATCACTCCATATCTAGAAGTGCAGTTAGAAATGTATGTATTTCTGCTTTGACAAACAATAGAAAGATCAGTAATGCAACGCTTATATTGATGCTATCATAATGTGGAGGTTTGTTTAGTACTGGAAGCAGTTTCCTGTAGAACTGTGCTTACATGTTCATGTTCTTTACTTGTTTCTTTATTCTTGTATGATATATTAACTCATGTCTAACATTAGTCTGTTTGTTGTGTCCAGGCTCATCCGTGGGTGACGAAGCACGGTGCCGAGCCTCTTCCTCCTGAGGATGACAACTGCTGTTTGCTGATTGAGGTCACTGAGGAGGAAGTGGAGAATTCTGTTAAACACATCCCAAGCCTGGCTACAGTGGTGAGTTTCTCTGTTAATGAGCATTAAGGAAATGCCATCGCCACTGGCATATATTTTAAAAATGGATTTTAAAGATATAAGTATAAAGTGGGTAGATTTACATAAAAAAAACTGTCTTATATTAATCTGTGTAATATTAATCTTAGACTTTGGATACATTTTTGACAGATTTTGGTGAGAACCATGTTAAGGAAGCGCTCCTTTGGGAATCCCTTCGACTTGAGCCGAAAGGAGGATCGCAGCGGTTTGTGTGCTCCAGCACAAACATTTACGTGAGTGTATTATTTACAGGCTGACCTAATGATAGTATGACAACAGTTGGGAGTCCTTGAGCAATGTGGTTTCACCATAACATTCTTTCATAATTGTGCTTTCTCACTTAGTGTGGTTCATGTTGTATTAATGAAGAATTATTTTGCCATTTTATTTGATCTATCACAGATAGGGCAGCTCTAGGTCAGAGTGCTGGCTAGAGCTGCCCACCTTTTTCACTAAATCCATGAAACATAATGTCCAACTCAGCTCTTAAAAGTGCTGTATGTCTTTTAAAATTGTCAGGTGGTGGTAATAAATCCTGCTCTTAAATGCTGTGTTCCGGCACCACTGGTTCTAATCAGATCAGCAATCAGCTGATTAGGTTTGTCAAATGCTTGGTTACAGGATTATTAAATGAAGATGGTGTCATCTGTTAGCAGGGATACTGAGATAATAGCATGATATGAAGGAAGCTGTCTCCATGCACTAGGATCCTCCACAAGAACTCTGAATAAAATACAGGATAAAACTTTTTATTGATTAGACATTTATTGTGCGTAATGTTGTTTCTTTTATTTTTTCTTTTTGGGTAGTAACATTTACATTTCTCATGGTAAATTACATAAATATAGAATTGTAGATATGATTTGAGTAAAAAAGATAAAAAACTTTCACATTCCACATTCTATATGTCTTTGCACATAACACTCTTTTCCTTCTGTTTCTATAAAAACAAATAAAAGTCAGAGAGAATAACAATATATGGCTGAACATTGCAATTAGATTGAGTGAATGGATCTTGGAAATAAAGTACAAAATAGGATCAAGTGGCACCCTTTCCTAATGTTTTATTCTTGTTCATTTCTGCATAATGCTGTTCCATAGAGTTGGTGCTCAGGTTGTGGAAAAACACACCAGTTCATTTTAAAAGAACCCTGACAAACTGGGAGATTTAAAAGAAGACACAATCTAAACATACAAGCATCAGGCCAGAAGTACTGCTATGGGGCTTATGGTTAATTGCAAATACAGCTCCATCAATGTCTTTGTCCAGGAAAGAGAAACAACTAAACAGAGCCAACTGGCTAAGATTTGTTCTTAAAAAGACAAATAAGGAGATGAAACAATGCTAAAGGCAGAAATAGCTCTGTAAATGACTTCATCAAACAAAGAGAAGAAGCTAAACACAGAATCATTTTGGTAGAGTCACTTCCTGTGGAAATAAACAAAGACAGTTCATTTAAACACTGAAACACTTAACCCTCAGTTTGAAATCCTCACCTCTAAGCAGGTAATAATCTAATTTCAAAAGTATCACAGAACAAATATAATAAATACTCTAATGCTTGATGAAAGCTATTTGAAACCACTTGCAGATAAGGTTTGTACTTTTATTTTTGTTCTTCGGTAGAGCAGTGCTTCAAAATTGTTCCAGTTGTTGTTTGAGATCAGCATTTTCTCGTTGAAATGCTGCCACTGGTGCTGAGTCTCGGTTGTTTTCATTCAGGAAACAAGAGAGCGCAGACGGAGTGAGAAGCATGGACCTGCCCTATGTAGGAGAAGACAAGGCTCTTTCCTGATAGAAAGGGCTTTATATGCACACTGATATCTTCCTGCCTGTAACTGCACAACACAACACCCCTTTACTCTTTTAAACTGGCCGTCAACGCTTATGGACTTTAACTTTTTACGTTGGATGCAAAGAATTTTAAAAGAAGGGACGAACTTATGATCTTAAGGACTTTGGTGATGATTTTGTGGTGATGGTTATCTTTCCTCTTCTTGTACAGTTTACCTTTGGGGTTGTGGGGGTTTGTGACTGTCGTATGTGAACCTCCCTGGGGGTTAAACCCCATAAAACCTTGAAATGTCGCATCCTTTTCCTCAACTTACACTTCTCCTCCTCCTACTCTCTTGCATGCATTTATAGTCTCAGCATGCCTCGTCTCAGGCTTCAATGGTCCAGTTTCAGGTTTTTAACGTAGTCTAATCCCTAGATCCCTCACTTGTTTTTACTTGATAAGATCTTCAGGTATACTGTGCTGAGAGAAAAAAAGGGGATGTTTGGATGGGAGTTCACCATCACAACTGGCCTTCTCTTTGGCAGAGAATACCTCCTGACAAAGATTGTCAAAGTTCAGAGTATGGTAGAGTGGCAGTGCTTAGTTTTGTTACATATTTAATAGACTGTACAGTTTACCAAATAAGGAAAAAGGGAAGCTAAAACATGTTTACTTCATTGAATGCATGCATTTATTTTTACAAGATATTTATCTTAATTCCCACACTTTAAGTTTGACGTGTACTGCAATTAATAGAAAGCTTTAAATTATTTAAAATGGTTAATGTAGTGCTGTGTGAAGGTTCACATTTGTTGTCACTGCATTTGGATGGCATAGGAGGAAAAAAGGACCTTTATATATGCTAAAACTTGTACTTTCAGACATCTTAAGTGAAGAGTTTTTGTTTTAGGTGTTTACACTCAAATTTAAAGCTCAGTGAGCTGCAGTAAGCTGAATATTAAAGTCTGCATGTGAGAACAGCAGAATGTGTTGGTGAAAAGTTGTTGTTTCCTTAAATATTTGAATCAAAGTATTTTACTGTGCTATAAAGGCAGGGTTTTACACGTTCCTGCAGGATTCTGTTTTAGGATTTACTTGATGACAACAGAACCTCAAATCAAAAAGGAAACCTTATAGTTTTTTGTTTTGTTTTGTCTGACTGGATTTATGTTATTTAAAAACAGGGAGCATTTAAATAAATGCACAGGTTTGCAAAGTAAATGACAGACAATTTCATGTTCTTTTTGTTGACCTATAAAAGTTGGCTGCTGCCATAAAGTTAGGATGGAAGCATAGTGCCAATATTCAGACCTTTTACAGATCTATGCATGTCATATCTTTTGACGTGTTTGGTCAGAAACATCAGTTTCTCTGGAAAGAAGCAGAATTTAATTTCTGAAATCATTACAAATTTCCTCATTTTTTTCCATTTTTTTTTACCTTTTCATCCGTTCTGTATTTTTTATTTCAAACATTTAGTGTTGTAGATAAAATGACTGAATGTGTGTCTAGCTAACATAGATTATTGACAGTGTTGATGCTAACATTTAGTGCTTCCACACGTTTTAGTTCAGCACTTCTGTGTTGAATGTAAAAGAAAAGGGAAGGACTTTTTTTGTATTCGTACCTGCATGTTTCTCTGAAATGTATGTTGGTTTTTAAGACTCGTACTATGCACATTAAATGTCTTTATGGTGCAGCAGTACACCTTGTCGAGCACACTCAGAAGCTATAATTTGGGTGATAAGTTTTGGAAGATTCATGATGAAGGTGAATGTCATAAATTTGGTCTTATAATGATGCATTTGAAATGTTATATATATATATATATATATATATATATATACACACACACATGCTTGGAAATGTTTTGCCTCTCTTGCACAGCCACTGTGAATGATACATACAAAGGCGCACTCATATTATGCAGATCCTTTCAGCTTCACATCTGTTTCCCCCATGCATGAAAGCTGTATCAATCACATGATATCAAATTGTATTGGTTTTATTTTTGTTTATGAAATGCTTACTTTTCCTGCGTGTGCACAGGGGAAATGATAGACTTACATGAATAATATGCATCTTTCACCTTGAGGCACTCGCTCGTTTGCATATCTGCATCCATAAAGCCATCACAGGCAGCTACAGAAGCGTCTGCAATTACAGAGGGAACATAAGTGCTCAATGTGCCGTTGAACTCACATTTTCCTCTGACAGACAGACTGAAAGGGCATAGTGTTTTTTCTGTATACATTGCGTTGGTTACTCTTGGAGAAGAATTGTGCATTATATGACTAATTATGATAATGACCATATGGTCTTGCTGTATTGTGTGGAGCTGAAGCTCGGGAGACAGAGATGCGTTTCCTCCATAATTAATCAGACTTTTTATTAATTGTGCTGTGCGTGTAGGCAGTGCTCCCTCATCTCCAAACATGAATGGAATCAAACCACAGAAAAGATTACAGAAAACAAAATGCATATATTGCAATCAAAGCGGCAGTCTGGCGCCTACTTCCTGGAAATGTTTGCCGGCTGGTAGCTTCTGTTGACTTCTTTTGCTGCCAAACACTGTTGAGAACCGTTACACAGAAGCCATACAGCCTGCAAATATTACCCTAACTAGTCCTTTGTATACAGCACGGCAACTCAGAGGGGAAATGTTAAATCATTTTTCACAATATCTCAACAAAGCTGCTGTTTCTGGATTGCTTTCACTTTCTATAACATGAGGCAATGTGTGTTCAAGTCTTTCTTACAGCGGGTTTAATTCAAGTGTTTAACTCAAAATATAAACAAGAGTACCTATCTCTGCCACTATGTCCTCAAATACAATTCATTGGTGCTACTGCTTTGAACTAAAGAGAGAAGCCTTTAGGTCTAAATACACAATGATTACTCTGCACTATGTAATTTTAACAAGTTTAAGTTTTTAGATTAATTGCATGTGCTAAAGTTGACAGGCTTACTTTTGATCTAAAAAACAAAAAACAAAAAACTCTTAAAACAATCTGTTTTTATTGCACATGCTTGGCAGTGTTCAGTACTTACTATGAAAGGTGTTTAGAAACATGCTCAAGTCTCTCTAACATGGTCAAGTTCAGGTATTAAACCCTCATCTTCCCTCCGTTTGATGACATTATGTGAAACGTGACATTTTATCAAGCTATTCTGCAGAAAATATTTCCAACCTGTTAATATTTCTGTATTTTAAACAATGGTAACGGGTGCAAACTTTACGGTTTATGTTGTACTTCAAAGACTTTTTGCCATCAATCGTCCAATAATGTTGTACTTCTTGTCCAAGCATTGAGCTGTGTGGCTGATTTGCAAAGATTTTAAAGTGCAAAAGTAAAAAATAAAAATAAATAGAAATTGGCTGCAATATTCATTTATATTTATCATGAAAATTACATTTTTAAAGATTTTCACTGTTTACATTTGCATGTAAATGAACCAAAAACCATCCGTGGGCCAGAGACTGAATCAAAATTTATGTCCAACCTCTTTTTCTGGGTCTTAGGCGCAGCTTCCGAAATAAAAAATCTGCAAGAATAAAGTGGCACATCAAAAGCAGCAGAGAGGGGGGCGAATAATATTGTATGCTAATAGAAGACAGCTCAGGGGAGCAGGCGCTTAAATATGTGAGATACATAACTAATTTCACATCTGAATGTAAATAAATCAAACTAAGACTCATCATCATAAACTCTCAGAGGCACTGCTCCATAAATGCACATAAGTCAGTGCAATAGGCACGATGGATTTGTGGATGCGACTAAATTGAGCATGCTGAACAAAAGAAGTAAAGGTCGACTTATTACTGCCACTTAAGATAATGTGTTTGTTTGTGTTTCGGCAATAGACTCCTGAGGTTAATAAATCCCTGCATTCATCTGGCAATAATTGCAACACCAGGTGGCAATCATTGTGGATCAGGGTACGTGGAATGCATTATATCCATGTGCATCGTCTGTACTGATTTGTAGAGAGGTCAGAAGTCACGTTAACTCGGTTCAGTGTGCAGGCTGCTGAGGAACAAACAAATCTCTAGGCATGTCTGCAGATATCGTTAATGAACAAAGTCACTGGTTTGTTTTACGCGGTAGCTCTGTGAGCAAATGCTGCTCACAGAGCTCACAGTTCAACAGGTACAGCCGTATCTGTAACTCCTCAAGGCAGTTTTCCTAAGCAACAACAACATCAAAAGCCTTCTTTAACAAAGCTGGTTATCCTGCAGCCTCATAATAGCAGAGCTCTTTGAAGCAGGCACTGAGAGAGTTTTAAGACCCCCTGATTTGTGGTCTAATGTTTCTTTAAGCTGCTCTGAATCCCTCCCCCCCCAATAAACAAGCCGAGGGGTGTTTAGCCTCTAAACCAAATTTAACAATGTACTGAATCAACCATATTGTAAATCTCACCATTAATGATGAATTTCAATGCAACTTTAACAAACACCCGTGTTTGTGTCCAATTGTGAACAAAAGAGACTTAAGTTTTTATAGCCTATGGTAAGGTCAGATGCATTTATTTAGAAAATGCATCGAGTTATGAGTTTTCAAACGTTGGTAAAGAGTGGAAGATTTGCACTTGAAAAGGAAGCTAACATCATACATACATACATACATACATACATACATACATACATATATATATATATATATATTTATCCATGTATTCCTGTTCCATGACTTCCAGCCACTTGCAAACCTTTTACTTCTTTGATGTTTTTCTTGACATTCAGTTCGGCAAAATGTATCACTCAACAATTCAAACTATACCAACATTTATTTTTTCATGCCCACACACAAAACCACACGAAAAAAAAGTATTGAAAGCTGTTATTTGACTAAGCTCCATGCCACAGTTTGTGTGACATTGTGTCTATGCCATAAAATCCACGAGTTAGACTTTCAAGGACTTATCTAGAAACTCACAAATTTTATGGGAATTGTAAAGAGACTAGATCAGGTTTGGGTGAAAAATGTGGCACAGACAGATCAAACAAATGTTCAAAAATAACACAAAACAACCCTCAGAAAATGTATACCATATTTCACAAGCTTTCATAGATACTATTGATAATTTCAGTAGTAGAGGTGACCAAGACCAAGATCATGCTCATTTCTGGAACTGAAGACTCAGAATGAGTTGATCTTGACAGTTGAATTTGATCAGATTTTAGGGATGTCACATCCTGCTGCTATCTTCTAAACTTGTGATATGACACCCAATGTGCATTAGTTAAACAATCAAAGTGCGCAACCAAAACGGAAAACGTCATTTTTAGATTTATGCAAAAATGAATTGGGTGTGAGATTATTAATTTTCCCAAGTGAACTCTCTACCACGTACCTTGATTTTTGCCGTTGATGACCTACCTCAGGTGACGTTTCAGTTAGCCGGATGGTAAAACAAACTGGTCCCACCATTGGAGTCTGCTTGGCGATCTCTGTTGGCCATAGGCGTTGGATGATGTAGAAGATTTGAAGGTCGTGCAGGAGACAGAACTGTTGAGATGTGTTGTTTTGTTGTACTTGATTTTGGTCACTCTTAAATGTTTCATACCAAACAAATTATAACAGTCAACAAAAAAGGAAAGAAAACAAATACATTAGATATTCTCCCAATATCTTATGACATCTGAATTTTTACCACACAGGGCCACAGTGGTCTGAACAGATTTCTGAATATCTGAAACTATTTTTAAAAAGTTTGTTCTACTCACTCTGATTATCTTTGCTTGATATGAAAATGTGTCTGTATCAAGAACTGTTTGGGGAGGATGAAAATTCAGTGAAGAGACAGGCTGAAAAGTAGAAGAAAATACTAATCTACAAGAAACAATAGTGAAGTGTGTATAACTCAAATTTAGGAAATATAGGATTGGAAAAAAAAAAAGTTCTGGACAAACGAATAGAAAGGGAAGCTCAAAGGAAAGTTTCTGACAAAGGAGTGTATGCTGATTAATTGATGCAGTGCAGCTGCGAGAAGCTGGACTCTAAGGTCAGCACAAACCAGTAATGAGTAAACAGAACACAAGCAAACAAGAATCACACAAAATACCAAATTAAAAGTGAACAAAACTCTGAAACAACAGTGAAAAAACAAAAAAACAAACAAAACAAAACTAAAACACGAGAATGCAAACGTAAAAAATACTAATTACGGAATGCCAGATGTGACAAAATTCAGAAAAATATGCAATGTTTTCCACTGCATATTTTGCTTGAAAAAAAAAACAAAAACAAAAAAAAAAACAGAAAATCATCACGGAAGGACAGTTGTAAATAAAGCTAGTAAGCTTGGGTACCAAGCTTGCTAGCTATACTTGCCAACGCTGAGTTCTGTAGGCTAACATGGATTGCTAAGGTTGGTTGCTGAGAGGGTGTACTTTATCCAGTTTAATAAAGCAATTTTTTTTTTTTTTTATCTAAAAAAAGATTATGGAAATTTGTTTTACAGAGGGAGCTAAATTAAATTCATCTTAAAAAGCTGTACTTATATATAAGGAAGTTCGATTATGATTAAATATTCTGTCTTGCCAAAAGTATACACTCACTTGCCTTTAAAAACATAAAAAAAATGTTTTATAACATTGAGTACTTAATCCATGGCTTTCACTGTAATGTCGCCTTTCTGGTAACAATAACAGTCTTAACTTCTGAAATAGATTTCTTGCATGTCGTCTTTGCCCATCCTTCCATTAGGCACATTTTTAAGGTCAGAGTTTGTTAGACGAGAAGAAATTCCCCACAGTCTCTGCTCTGAAAGTTTCCCAACAGATTTAGGTCAAGACTTTCTACAGGCCAGCGTTCAACCTCACTCGTCCATGTCTCGATGAACTTTGTGCAGTCGCTTAAGAAATTCAAGGGGTCATTTCTAAGATGTTCTCACAACGTTGGAAGCATGGATTTCTCCACATTTCACAAATGTTTAGAAAAGCAGCCTGCATCCCTGGGTCCTGGACTTTATAAGTCTGTGACCATGGAAATAATTGGAACACCTGAACTCAATAATACATCAATACTTTTTACATTATTATGCATTTTCTAAAAAAAAATAAATAAAATAAAGTGTATACTTGAGCTTTCTTTGATACTGGACCTTGTGTATCTGTATACAAGCCTTTTCTAAATAATTTCACCTCTCTGGAAAATGTTTATCCTTTTTTTATTTTTAAATCACAATGGTAGAATATAAAACAGCAGCTTCATATCTAGCAAAATCCGTCTGTGTACATTTGCTGTTTGGGTAGGTGTTCACGTCGAGAAAGAGTGAAGAATCTTTTGATATTCAGCTCTATCAGAAAGTAGGTCAAGACAGAGTACGTGAGCCGGAGAGTATGTGACTGATCTGGAAAATCAAACACCTCGAGATGCGATTGAATTAATACCAATACCATTCCATTTTCAGCAACATTAGCTCTGATTTTATCCTCTTAACATTTCAAAAGTATGCATCAAAGCCCCTACAGTGCATGATACAGTTGGACGAGTGCCTAGTTGACCAAAAAAAAAAAAAAATATATATATATATATATATATATATATATATATATATAAAATAAAGATATCAGGTGATTTCTGACAGTCTGCTCCAATCTTCTTTTTATTGGTGTTTTTCATTGAGAACATCCGTAACCTGAACAAGCTCAGATCCCCAACAAATTACTCCGCTTTGTCGCTCCATCTTCACCTCATGATTGGTTTGAGTTACTGAGTGCAGATGCCTTCTGTAACTCGGATGCCCACCCCCCTCTCCACCCGCCCTCCTTCTTCCACATCATCTACACACCTCGGGATTAGCTTTTCCACAGATCTCGTCCCGCCGAGATCAAGCTGTGAATTCAATGGCACTGCGGGGAGCTTGTGTTTATTTGTATTTATTCGTCCCCGAGGTGTCTGTCTGAGCGCAATACGCTCAAATATCATTTTCAGGTAGCGCTTCCCACGTTCCGGTCTCACCTCAGAGTGTGTGTTTGTGTGGGCAGCAGTGTTCTGGGGTGAAGAAAAAAAAAAAGTGAGAGCGACTTGGTCGCAGCGATGATTAATGGGGGAAACTTTCAGTGCCGATTCCATTCGGATAATGGTAGCCAGGCGAAACAGAAAGCAATCTTACTTCTCTGTCTTTTCTGCACAATTGATCAAAAGGAAGTGGAAAAAAGAAGGAAAAACGTAAATGTGTGGAGCACTCTCAGTTTTTAAACTCGGCGTTTGGGTTCTACATTTGCACACACCTTTTTGCGAAAGCAGCTCACCTTCACAATGGATTGAAACGAGCACAAAATGCTAAATTGAGCCTAACTTGTAGGAGCTACTTTTATATTCAAGACTGATTGATCTGGGCATTCAGCATCTGGCATTTCCACATTTTTCCCTTTCTAATTAGCTCCTGATACTGGCATAATTAGCTAGCACAGATGGACTGAGGATGTCTGTCACTGTCACCCTCGTAAAGCGTTGCGGCACATTCTACTTTGCACTATTTTTTAAAACCATTTAAGTTTGGCACCTCTTATGCTATCTGCATTTTGCCTCTAATTTCAGATAAGCAATCAAATTATGGGAAACTAAAATAGTTAGAAAAGAATTCCTTTACTAAATTTCCAAAATATTTTCCTTTGCACGCTGAAACGTTGACCATGGAATGTCAGGAGATATTATTTGTTAACATGAGAGTTGTTTCCCCGCTGAGTAAATGTAAGTTTCCTCAAATTTCTCATTCTAAATTTTTCTTTACCAGGGTTGCCAATAATAATGGCACTGTTGTCCTGCCAGGAGTTTTGCCCCCCCCCCAAAATTATTATGAAAGTGTAAAATCCTAAGATATCAAACGGAGATTCATACATGTTTTTAATGAGGACATGGCTGACTCGGCAGCAGGCAGACAATTAGAGCAGAGGCGGTGTAGACCGAGGCTCAAATTGGTTGCCTCGAGATCAGCGCTGTTTTCTTGTGGCTCTGTATTTTGCGCATACCTTGAAGGTATGAATCAGAAGTCCAGAAATTTCTTCAGAAGTTCATTCTTTAAGAGAAAGTGTTGATGTTAGCTTTTTTGTAAAGCTTGTTTTCTGACTAGGAGACCTGCAGAGCACAGACATCACAGAGGCTTAGGCTGGGGTTTATCTCGTAATAGCTGAAAGAACGCACTAATGAGGTAGAAGAATGGGGTTCAAGGGGGGATATTTGTGAGCCCTCGTTGCTGTAATGACCTCCATGTTATTTAGGCCAGCAGGTACAGTGCAATGCCCAGAACCTGCGGTATTCATTGACGCACAGATTTGGATGTGCAAAAACATGCTGGGAAAAGGGAAAAGAAAACTCTAATGTTGAAATTTGTTCCAAATGAAATTCCTTCCTTCCAAAATGTTCTCCGTCCTTCTAGACCTCCTTCCTGTCTCCATTCTGAATGTCAATCAATGTTTGCAAATGTTTCAAAAGTTCTGCAATTAGATACAGCAGATATGTTAGACAGAGTTGACATTCTTTATTTCCAGTGTTATAAAACAAAAATATTTTTTTATTAATTTTTTTTTTTTTTTTTTTTTTTACCCACCATCATTTAAACAGGAGCGGGTGGAAAAAAACTGACATTGATGAAGCGGCTAACAATCTATTATTCAGCAAGCGCCGTTTGAATTATATCTTTTAGAATCAGGTTTGGCGTTTTGTTTTGAACTAAAGCCACACATGTCAGGCTCTTTGTGAGCGACCCGCATCCGAACAAAGACTGAAGGATGTGGGCAGAATGAAATATTGCAACGCACTCTAACAAAAGCAGAAAAGAGAATGTTTTATGGAGCCGCTTGTTGGTTTTATTGAGATACTGAAGCAAACAGGTGTGGTTGTGTGTTAACTGCATTATGATTTAAATCATCACCAGACTTGGAGCTCAACTATGCCAAAAAGTGGAAAGTTCAAGGTCTGCTGACTGCAGATGGAAATCATTCTTTGTCAGCTTTTCATCAGGCCTTTTCAAACTGGCTTTGAAGCATTTCAGGGCTTATGGCGTGTAACTGCTGAGTAAAGGGAAAGTTCTGTTGGGTCAGTTTTAGAGTTGATCCATAAAGGCCCAGTGTTCTCGACTCTTGGGAAAGTTTGAACCTGTAAAACTTTATAATGGGAGCTGTGTTTTTTTTTCACTGAGATTAAACAACACAGTGCTGGAATCTAATGACTTATTCTCTGGTTGCACTGGATTTAATTTAGGTGAATCAAATTAAATGGATCAGCAAACAAGAAGATAAATATATCTACAGCATTCATGCCTGTACATTTTTAGTATAATAAATGTGTGTCACAAGCTGCATTTCCTTTACAAATATGAGCAAAACTTGATTATCACGATTAATAATCCTGAGTGAATACGTTTGTTCACGGGATAAACGATTAAAAAACATGTCCGCCATCATCCTCCTACCACATCCTTTCGTCTTTTCTGCCTGTAGTAACAACTGGTTGTTGATCAAATTACTCTGATGATGCAAACAGCAGCGTTTCCATTGCAGATTCGTAAAATGCACCAGCTCTGATATAGAAATCAGCCCATTGTAATATTTTAATTAAGGTACAATATTTATTTGCTAAATGTGTGAAAAGTTCAGAGATGATATCAGCGCTGGACTGCAAACGTTTAGTTTGCTTCAGAGCTTCAAGGCGTGCAACTGGAATAACTAAATCATCTGGAAAAAGATCACATAGCAGCTGAAAACATTATTATTTTTTAAAAAATACTTTACACACAGGTGCACCTAATTGCTGCAGTTCGCAATAATTTCACAGGCTGGAGTCGGGCCGATGTGTGCTGTTTTATTTCTACTCATCTTGCTCACATGAACGCATCTTTAGCGACTGCAGCGTTTGACCTTTCCAACATCCGGAACTGGAAAAAACAAGTTTTTAGGAAATATGGAGCTTTTAGGAGTTTTGAACGCTCTGTTAGGAAGCTGAGAAGGGATTACAGTCCTGTTGTGAGTTTTACACAGCGTGTTGCAAAGCCAACAAAAAGAAGGTTTTATTAAAGTGTTCTTTACCAAGCATATGATTCTTTTTCCTCAGATTGAAGTTGGTTTAATTGAAAGAACTCAAAATTAATCTGTGATTTCCCTAAACATATTTTTGATACAGGCAGTGAAACTGAGAAAACTTTAGATTCATGAAGGCAAACATAACATTTACCGACAGAAATGCATTCCTTTGTTTGAAATAATATGACTATTAATGCACTCTTGGTGCCTCTAGATAGATGTTGCTCCAGTTTACCGGCTTGCTGAAACATTTAGGTGCATGGAAACACAATATCACAAAGGAAGAAAATCAGAAATAAGCCACTGCCTTGGAAACACAGTTTCTCAATTACAAAGAAGTTAAAAGAAATGAAAAATAGAGTTGCCAAAACAGCCTATTTTGTGCAAAACTGGTCGTCTTTCTAAGCCACCTGTAAAAAAACCCATAATACTATTTGAACGAACACTCAGACGAGACCAAAATCAAGATTTTATGGCTTTTATTTTATATCCCCAGAACATGGGAACCTCACATTAGCTGCCAACCTGTAGTTAACTCCACAGAACAATTTTGGAATCAGCTGCAACAGCATCTGACGAGCAATTTACTCTTGGTCTAAATGCAAGACTTTTTTTGTGTTTTATCAACTGTATGTAGAAGTTAAAGAAGGCGACGCGACATGATACTGATGTACTTTTTGCAGACTAGAAGAAAAGCATATTGTATGATAAAACTCATTAGACTAAAGTTAAATATTCTATGAGCTCAGAAAAAAAAAAAAAGCACACTTCTCTTTTTCAGTGCCTTGGTCTCTGAGTGCCTCATACAGGCTGTGTTGCTATTCATAGCATGCACGTCTTTGAAACCAGGGTCTCCGATCAATTAAATTTGCCTCTCAAGATAACTATGTTAATTACGCTGGTGTTTGCCTGCATCTCGCCGCTCCACAGTGCACTTGGGACCTCAGCCTGAACGGTGGAAGCCAGATGGGAAGCATTTACGTGGGGCTGAGATTCTCAGATCGTTGCGTATTCTTCTGCTGCCATCATGAGATCAATTAAGCCGCGTTAAGTATTCAAAATCTTATCAAATACTTAAAAACGGGGGTTTGTTTAAAATTCACACATCGTGGAAAATGTTTGACATGACAGGGAATAATAAGGTCGCCGGCTTGAGTCTTTCACGCCAGAGGTTTTTTCACTTAAGCGGTGATATGTTGTGCTGCAGAGCAGGAAAGCGGAACTTTGAGGCGAGGATTTGTGATAGCATTTAAAAGGAGGGTGTCTCTGAACTGCGCACAGACCGAGCTATGGGGAAAAACTGGCCTCGGCCAAAACTGCTGAGCAATGCTCCAGCTGCAGTTCCCCCCCCCACACCCTCAATCCCCTGCGAGCAAAACTCTTACTTACTTAGTTTTGAGTCAGCGTTGCCCCGCAGTCTGCATCAAAGAGGCCCTTCAAGTGATCAGCTTTGGCGAGAGAAACGAGGATTTTGCTGCTAATCTCCTAAACATGATTTTTTTTTATTTATATATATATACTCCTCTGCGCAACATGGGTCTGGATTAAAAGCATTCTATTAAAGAAAAGGGGCTTAACACATATGGAAGGGGGAGAAAAGCCAGCCGTGCCGTGCTTGGATGTGCCTCACTACTTAAACTGTAATTCAACAGGTGATAATACTTCTGTGTTACTCATTCGTAAGCAGCAAAACATCCAACTGAGAATATGTATTTTTATACCCTTGCATTCCTTTTTTTAGAGGGTATCTTGGCACTGGGACAAAGTATGCTTTTCAGCATTTTGCGACTGAGATTCCTTGTGGATGTGGGCGATTAAAACTGACTCGGAGCCCATTTGCCACCACTTTCCGCCCACCTTGAAGAGTTAGCGCTGTAGCCAAAGCTAATTCCTAGCCCTGATTGTATGATTTAGCGGCAACTGCATTCAGAAAGGAACAAAGTGAAAGAAGAAAGCGGGCTTTTTGTGCTTATTATCGTCTTCCTCTTCAGCTCAAGAGCATTTTCTCTGATGCAACCAAGTGTTAAAAGGGGTGCACAGAGGATTCATTATTAGGGAAAATGCCTGCACTTTACAAGCATTTGGATTTCTTACTGAGCATTCAAATGGGGATATTTTTTATTTATTATTTTATTTTATTTTTTTGGTGAGATTGAAGATGTGCAGGGCATTCCAATTTTTATTGCGTGGCATGAAGCAGACGTTTATCTTGGTTGGAAATTAACGAGTGGCTTTAATACTTTTGCACTGAAACACAAACAGCGATTCAAATGTACAGTCAGACATTTACACCAAAAAACACCAAAGGTATGAAAACCGCTGAACTGTGTGGAGGTCCTGCAATTTTATTAAAGTATCACATCTGATAATTTTTCACATTCCCTATAAAAAGAACATTAAATGAAATGTAATCTGATATATTACATTGCATTGGGAATAAGATTCAAGTCTTGCTAATATTTTCTTTTTCTCTAATGTAAAGAATTTTATATGTTTGCGAGGTTTAATTAACTCTCCAACGTTATGTCCCAAGTGAAGCACCCGAGAGCCGTACGTATGTTTATTTAAAAGAAAATAAAATCTAATTTAGCAAGCTGCATATTAAAACAGTGCTGCTAAGGCTGGAGAAGGGGGCTCCAAGGAGGAGCTGATCTGTTACCTGAAGGCAACAAAATGTGAGTGTACAATAAATGTGCAATGTGATTGGAAGCACCAAAACATTAGTGGATAAAGCCAGAGAATCATCGTTACTGAGTGGACAAGATGGCAAAAAGTCTTGGACGGTAGATTATTGTCATTCAAAGTGATACTTTTTAAAACTTCTATTGCATTCAGATTAGAATGTCAGTATTTTATTAATTTGGATTTTTTGTTTGAGTATTTCCTAGTTATATTTAAGTTATTTTGTTGGTATTGTTCCTATGTAAACAGTGATTAGTTTGTTAGAGACATGGTACTTATTGATTATAGAAAATAATGTTTAGTTGGTATACAAGCCTTTTTTTCTTTATGTGGCATTTTGAGGTTTGCTTCTAAAAGAAACAAAAATTATATATTATATATATATATATATGTATTAATTCCTGAATTAGTCATTAGGCAAATGAGTAGCTCTTGATTTTGCATTTCTTTTAGCCTTACTTAAAATTGCCACACCATATCATAACGTTTGTGTTTATATGCCAATATGTTCAACATTTAACATTTAAAGAACTATAACTACTGTAAACACTCTTATGGTTCTGCTGCACATTTCTATTATGTATCAAAATGTAAATAGCTGAAAAAAATACCTTCATCTTCATCAAAAGGGTGTAGTGAAGTAGAAAATAAATTAGCCATATTGACTGATCCAGGAAAAGCTAACCTGCTCTTAGTCGGTGTTAATGAACAGTTCTGACTCTTGTGTGAACTCTTACACCCATCGGTGGTTCTGTTCTCTCCCGGTGATGAGTCACCCGACATGCGGGGCTCCTTATTTTCCATCCGCTTGCCCTATCCTAAAAAGGAATTCGAGTGAAGCAAAGCACAAATACAATAGGAGGTGGGAGTTTCAAATCAAGATGTAATTACACAACTAGGCGCATGCATGATTGTCAAAAGTGTAATTACTGAGCTGCTGGGGTTTCGGAGCAGGAGACTGACAGGTTAATGCAGTCAGAGCGAAAGTTCGAGGGGTATTAGGAGCCACCTTTTAACCAGCCTCAGAATGTTTACTGACAATCAATTAATGTGGGGCTAAGGAGCCTTTTAGTTCAGGTGATTGGCAGGAGTCCAAACAGTCATCTTCCCATAACCACCAGAAAACAAAGTGTGGGGGCTTTTTTTGCTGTAATTGGCCCAGAAGAAGAGGGAGGAAGTGCATTATTTCTATGGCAAAACACATACATCGCCCGTTACCTACACGACATGCAATTAACGCCGCTTGGATAATGAAGTATTAGAATTGGGATTTAATGTGTTCCTGCACTGTGTGGATGTGGATTAATGCCCCTATTCAAAGAGCAATGTAATTATTTTTTTTTTGCTTCCTCCTATCTGCGGTAATTCAGATCCAGCTGAAAGTTGAAATTGTATCAATTAACCTTATCAGACGTATTTCCCTTCTACCTCTTTTACCTCCCGTTGTTAAGAGCTACAGTTGACTCAGAGGATAGCTTAGTCATCACTGATTTCAACATTTAAGCTCAACCTGTAAGTGTAGTATTAACCAAAAATGAACCAATGTCTCACATTTTACAAATAGTGACCAATGTAGGTTTCTGTTATTTGGCAGCTAAAGATCTCTGGCCACTTTGGTGAATTTAAGGCAGACTGGGTTTTTTCCTCCAAAAGAATTTGCGTTCTTGAACTGGTTCAGTTCAGGTACCTTCGAACGTCGGTGCTTTGTTGAGAGAGATGACACCTGTTACCACCAGTCACAATTTAAAGGAACAGAACAGAACTTTTTAAATTTGCAGAAAACCAGATTTTGTAGTTTCCGTGACGCAAACTGCACAACTGTCTTTAACTCTCTCAGATAAACTAATTTTATTCTCAGCTGCAGAGACAAGAAGGCCAAGTGGAAAAAACTCCAGGCTAATGATACTCTTTGTAGGATACTTCAAAAGTTAGCAAAGAACATGTATTATTAGGACATTGTTTGCATAATTCAAGCACTTTTGAACCACAGCCATCCTCATTTTCTGGATAACCCGAGATCACTTTTGCAGGTATCCACTCCGGCATGCCGCGGAGTGGTGGGAATTGCGGAAAGCGACACAGGAACGTGCCAAGCTGAGTGGTTACTGTGGCAACAAGACTGGTGCACAATGACGGATCGTCAATTGCCTCGGGAAACACATTTTTACACACAGATGTTTAGTCAATGAGCCAGCAGGAGCCACATATCAATGAATGGGGGACCCCTATAGCATTACTTTTCTACCAACACTAGTTATATGTATTCTGTAAGTTTAAAAGCTGACAAAATATGTTTAGAAGTGAGATAAACCGTAGTGTAAATGTTCTGTTTCCATAACAGATACCTGTCAATTATGGACTTTTTTTTAAAATACTACAAATAGTTTTAATTATTATTATTTTTTTCTTTTTAATTATGTGTGGCATTTTAGTAGTAAGGTCCGTAAAGGCTCTGCTAAATCAAACGTGGAGGGATTTTATTTGAAAAGAAGTAAAAATAAAAGTATAATTTTGCATAATGTGTTTGTTTCTTGTTGCTGTCGTACTTTCCCAGCAAAAAAAATAGTGATAAGAAAACAAAGGTATGTATGGAACTATGGCAGGTTTATTTTTCTACAATATCATTTTTCTTTTCTTTCACCAACACACAAATAGAGCTGATATGATTCTTTTCATTCTCATGCCTTCTCCCCTCTGCAATGAGAGCAACTTCACTCAAAACTAAAACTAACCCTGTAGTCAAGTGAACTTTTGATCTATTAACGTCCAAAGTCCATTAATTTCTGATTTTAGTTTGATCCATGTAACATTTCAGGACTTAACTTAAGCTGTATGGCTGCCATCCAATAACGTGTCAATCACATGCTGCCACAAAATAATGACTAGTCCATTTTATACAGTGTGATTTTCTTATTAGTCTTGTGAGCAAGGGATCATGAGGGAAGCTTCATGAATATATTTTCAGAATCTAGATGTGGGTTACAAGATGTCAAGGAATACAGACTGTTGACATGTAGTTAATTTGCTGACATAAATTGGAAATAGATCAGCGCATTTACTTTGTGGATACTAAGTTTTTTCAGACAATGCAAAGTGGCATTTATGAGAGTAGGACTGCATCGATTCAAATGAAGATGCAGTCCTCCGTTTGTTTCAAAGAACACACCGACAGACTCGACGCAGAAACGTACAGCAAGTGAATCATCAAGTGGCAGCAGGCAGTACCAAAATTCTTTCCAAATCCATCCAGTCCTTGTGAACCATCACACCTTCGTCCACATTGCTTCTGGTAGGCTACATGGGTTAGCATTTAAGGTCAGGAAATCATAAAATGACTATTAGAAGCAATTCCTTGCATCTTCAGATATACTGGATATGATGTTCTCCTGAAGTTGAGTTCATGAATTCCGCTGCAAATAAGCCACAAACCCAGAATGATATTCAACACGGAATAGTAAGTTCTCAACTAAAACACTGCAGTCTTTAAATCTTCACAGATTCCTCTCTGGGTGCTAATGCATGCATGTCTCACCTTGGAATTAAATATCACAGATGCCCTATTTCGCTTTGCAAAAATGAAACACCATAGGTTTTTAGAAAGCAATTCAATTCACTGGTTTCAGGCAGCCAGTCTTAATAAGGCTCTGTTTCCACAGCTACGGCAAACAAATCCAAAAGTAACGCCGTTTCAAAACCATATTTGGACTTTATTATGTCGGTTTTTGCCTTTTGAGAGATAACCTATAAGAGTGAGATGAACTTATGTTCCACCATATGTGTTTGTTATCCCCCCCCCCCATTAAATCTGGGTTGGGAGTACAAGCATGCAGTAACTCATGTTTTATTTATAGAGAGGACGTGTCGGCTCTGCTCTTCTTCAGCTCAGGCTTTTTGATCTTCTTTCATTAGAGAATGTTCAATATTTATCACTGCTGTTTCCCATTATTCTGCCCACGGACAGGTTCAACTCTTTTACCACTTCAGAGCTGGGCAGCCATCGTGTCTTTCGTAGAATTTATAAAGAAAATGATACCATTATCCCTCTAAGAGACTCCCGTGTTATTGCATGTTTTTTGGTCAACTCTTTTAAAATCAAGCCGACATTTCATGAACTGTTAGGCCTCTGCAAAGATCAGGGGCATACAATTTTTTCTTAATTGGTTTAAGTTTTACTATTCGATTTGCCCTGATAATTTTTGCGTTTAATTTACGGAAAAGGATTAGATCCACTGAAAAAAAAATAAAATAAATTCCCAGAATTCTCATTTTTAAACTCTTTCTCTTTTCTCAGAATCAGTAGTGTTTATATTATTTATGCACCATCAGAGCAATCTAGTCTTAAAACTCTGGGGAAAAAAAAAAAATTTTAATCCTCCAATTAAAGTCATAACTTAGTGATTAAAGTTATCGGTACATGCAAAATGTTCTATAATTATTTGCATATCATTTATACATTATATTGGAAGTCACTTCATTTCCCTTTGGGATCAAGAAAGTATTTTTGAATTTGAATAGATGTGCACAAAAGGCTGGAAAACAAATGGCTGTTTTTCACTGATATTCTCAAATGTGTCCATTTCCAGCCTTGTTTCTCAAAGTTCCAGTTGTTTTAAATGTTCTAATTATTGCCATGCCTGCAAATACAGGCAACGCAGCAACATGCACATTCGGCCACGAAAATTCAGCTGAATAAAGCGCAGAGCCAGTGACTTGCGAGTCATAATTGGCCCATTAATGACTTCAATTGCCCTATTTTGTGTGATTGTCCTCTGTACGGCGTAAAAAGCCTGGAACCTCCAATCATGTTCAGATCTGTAAAAGCGAGGAGAATAAGTCCAGTTGCCTTCCACTCAAGCACTTAGGATTATTTTGTCCTGGTCAACCGAGAATACACACCCGCATAAAATCAGCAGTGGACGAAAAGAATGGATGGATGGATGAACGGCTACACGAATGGATAAATAGATTAACAGATGGCTGGATAAATAAACAAATGGTTGGATTGATTAACAAATGGATAGATGGAGGGATAGATAATCAATGGATGGATGGATGAATAATCAAGCTTAGGCTTGGATTGTTTGATAAATGGTAAATGAGGGATGGTTAGAGGGATTGTTGATGCAGAAGTTTTGGGTGAATCCAGTTTGTTTCCACATGGGAATAAAGTCTGGAAATACAAACACTTAGTATTTTCTGTTTCCTAATTTTGAAGGAACCCTACTGTTAGACGTTATTAGATGTCAATTTCTTAAAATGTGTGGTTTTTTTTCCCCTCACTCAAATTATGGGTTGTAATTTTCGATTTCCTCCAGTATACCATTACGCTGTTGAAAAAACTAAATAACTATTTGAAGCATTTTCACTTTTTTTTTTCCATCACGTTGAGGCTGCTGCGTTTTATCAAAAGAAAGTTGACATTCGGGTACAATATTCAGGTTCTGCTTGGGCTGCTCTCACCTTTCCTTTGTTCTGGTATTTCGCTCTAAGGTCACCTCTCATTGGTCCAAGCTGTTGCTGGTCAGATAGCCGTGTAAGCAATCAGACCCAGCTGGCAGCCTGACAGCCTGGCCCCGTCAGAGGTCAGGCCTGGCAGCGTGTCACCGAGGGTCCGATGTAGAATAACAGCACCGTGGGAGGGGTGTGGGCGGGGGTTGTAGATTCAGCCGTACTTTCACAGCTTCGAAAGTGGCGGTTGGTGTTGCAGTTGACCAAAGTGGAACTTTTGAATCTCTCTGAAGTGGCAAAATGCAAAATTGCATGCAACGTGTAACGGAAGAACAGACCAGAAATTTGCCTTACAGTTCCATTATTTTTAGATCCGTGTTCTCAGCACATCTAATCTGGTGCGGTTTTCAGAAGTGGCCATTTTTAGCCCGGATTAAATTATCATGCTCAGCAATTTTGTTATTAAAGTGAAGGAGGCGGGTGGCGTTCGGTGTCCTTGAAGTTGCAATGAAGTACCAGTGAGAAGATGATGAAGGGAGTAGTGTGATTGAATCAGACTGGTCGGATCTCACAGTTAAAAAAAAAAAATGCTGCGTTGTAGTGCGCTGTTTGACAAAATCTCTTGATCTAAGAGAGAAATTTAGTGGAAAAGCAACTAATAAACAGATCCTAACGTGTTTCTTTTCACTCCATTTTAACTTCCCGTCAACAAAAAAAAAAAAGACAAAATACCATAAGTGTGTAATATTTGCTACCTTGCTTTTGTCCCTGCGGTAGGACAAATTAGATTTGTCAGGAGTAAAGAACCTGAACAATTGGGAATTTAATTATTGAACAAGGGCGAAACATTTTTATTTAGACAGCGGCAAAGACATTGAATTTTTTATCAAATGGCCTTGACCTTAGATCGATCTTGAAACATGGCCTCAAACATCATCAAACCAAACCAAACGAGACAAATACAACCTGGAATCACAGTCAGACAGACAGACAGCATCCAGTAAGTATTTACAGTGCTTCACTTTCTCCATATTTTGCTGTCTTACATTACAATTCCATTTAATTAATTTGTTTCCTCTAGATTCTCTGCACACATAAGCATTAAAACAATGTGGAACAACATGTTGAATTTCTTGCAAATTTATTAAAATTAGAAAACCAAGAAATCATGTTTACGTAATCATTCAAACACTTTGCTTATTCCTTTGTTGACCCACCTTTTGGCAGCAGTTGCAGCCAAGCGAGTAAAAAAAAAACAGATTCTTAGATCTAAAACAATTAAAAAGCATCCGATGTAGTTGTCTATGTGAAAAGAAAAACAACAACAACCTCGAATCTATAAACTAGTTTGGGGTAAACTTGAAGATCTAAAAAAAGTATTAAAAATAGATTCCCAATCTAAAAGTAGGACACGGGTAAAAGTGTGTGTGGAGTTCAGTTATTTGGTTACGGTGATTTTTGTTTTAATATATTTTTTTGTGATAATTGCACTGTAGCTTCCTTCGTTTTGTATTGATCACATTAACTGTATCTATTGACAAAACAGTTGCCACAGTTTATTTGTTTTTGGCAAGACAGGTTTCTCAATGTCCAGGGGAAACGGATGAAAAATGTAGCAATTTGGCTAATTCTGGCGCATTCTCAGAACTGTTAATTAGTGTGGACTCTCCCTGCCAAATACACTGATAAATTTCAAATCGAGAGTCTAAGAAGTACTGAAACAGTTCATTGTAAGAAAATCTAGCTAACTGAACAAAGTTGCTCTTAAGCAGACAGGCTCAGCTGGTCTGGGTCCGAGTCCAGCGTGAATTTAAGTGACCAGATGTTCTTTGATACTGATGGATGAGTGCTAAGAGGCTAAATCAGGGTTTGTCCAGTCTCCCAATGTGTTGTTTCTATTAAATCAAACCAAAAATATATATTTGGTTCCTCTGCAAAGGATTCTGAGAATGAGCAATGAGTTCTGGCAGGTTTGGCAGAACAGTCAATTGTGATATTTGTCCTTTGCAATACTTTCTTCGTATTGCCAGAAGTTAAATTCTGCTACACACTTCTTACCATCATTTTTGAAATACTTTAACAGTTAGTCCAAGTTTATCAGATGACAAAAAAAGTTTTCTTTTTTTCTGTTATCCACTTTTTATTGTTTGGATGGATTGCTATCTGCTTTGCCAGAGTGGCAGCATCCTCATAGAATAAAACAAGCTTGCAACTACAAGGGTGTTAAAATGCTCTCCAGAGTCATTAAACAACAGACCCCAGTTATGCAGCTCAATGCTGGCCCTCAGTACTTCCACTGCTTCTTTCTTCCAAACTTTGATTTAGCTTAGACTTTGAACTTGGCATCAGCACAATGACACTGCGGTATGAGAATCCAAGAGGCAGGGAGCAGTTTGGAAGCGTTTGTGCAAGGGATATTGTCGTAACACAGGTCCAACACACTGTCTATTCTAGTTGGTGTTGTAATGTAATAGCGCTCCAAATTGGGGAGGAGGATGGCGTCTGTTAAAATCCCCCCGTAAACATACCAGCTGTTCTCTCATAAGGCAGGAATCTGTTTTATTGGTCAGCAGTATATTCAGCTGCAAGACTGAAGCCCGGTCCTGGGACATAAACCGGAATTCTGGTGATCCGAGTGAACTCCTGGGGCCGGTAGTGAGACGTCATTATGAGTTCAAAATTTTTGTACACAGCCGTACGCAGTTCCTGCACCCTGCGGGGTTTCGTGTTGCCTCGACTTCTCTGTCCAAGCCAACATTATCATTATTTTTTTTTTTTTCTGTTAGAGAGGGACAGATTTAAGATCAAGACAACCTGATGTGCTAATTAGCTAATTAGCAACACCTGCCACTTGATCAACAGGAAATATAATAAAGTCATCAAAAAGAGAAATAAATCATTGCTTTTAAATCTGCTGAATCAAAACAAGTACAATATTTATAGATTAGTTTGGAGGAGGCGTGATTTAGGAGTGGGCGACATGGACTTCGAATTTTATCGCAATATTTTGTGGCACCATAGTGATGAAAATGATATAGAAAAAAAAATATTATTGCTTTGTTTTTAGGTAACTGTATGGCTGTGACTGCATGGTGCCAAAAACACAAATACTTCCTCAGAATGTTCCAGTCCGAGATGTCATAATCTTAAATAATGGTAATTCAGAGAGGAAATTTATCTCCTAGAAAGACGAACAGTTTTTCAAATTACACGCACAGATGTAGCAATCACCAAATATCGAAAGGTTTTAATTTTATGGTGGAAAATTTCAGGATAGATTTAAAAGACGTTTTGTACATTCTTTGTGAGTAAACTGAACACGCCGTTCTGATTTTGAAGAGAAGCACAAGCCTTGCCAAAGCACTTGCGTCTCCTTCATCCCGGCACTTTCAACTGTCAAAATCCAGTGGTTGCCGCACAAAGGGAGGCTAGACGGAGAAATAGATCCAAAACCCAGCAGTGGATCTCTGATGTTTTTGAAAGACTTCTCTCGGATGTTCTTGCAGTAAAGTCCCCCCGCTTTGAGGCTGAGCAGGTTTGTTGATGGCCCCCAGAGATTCAGCTATGCACGACGCAGGAACATTTTTATTTCTTTTTTTTTTTTTTTTCCCCTTTTAAAATACTGAACATCAGTGAGTTTTTAAAGCTCTGATTTGGTCCGGAAAAAGAAAACCGGATGACGGTACTGACTGAATCACCTGCTGCATTGATGGGGAAAAAAAAAAAAAAAAAAAAAAGGAGGCGGCTTAGTTGAAGATTACCTGAAAATATAAAGATAGTTCTGCTTTCAGCTTTAATAATTAATGAATAGCAAAAATGAAATTGAATTGCTTTAATCGGTGACGCCTTTTGTGTGAGATGACCTCGAAACAAACCTTGCGTTTGTGTGCGGAACGGGTTTGGTCAGAGTCATTATCGGTTATCAGCACATATCAGTTTGCCTCCGGCGTCAGCAGATGGGTGAAGGAGATCGGACGCGGCGTGAAGGTTGGTCCCCTAAGTTTGTCTTTATCTCACGTGAGGTTACTGACAATAACCACATTGTGGTACTTTTGACTCCAATTGTTTTGCGATCATTTCAAATTTCGTCTGGATAAATACAATTTGAACCATGTGAAAAATGCTGTGGTTTCTGTCAGTATTCATTAAAACTTTCATTAAGTTGTCCAAAAATGTATCACATTGTATCCTTAGCTCCAATTACACTTGTACTAAGGTTATTTATACACTATAATTTCACAAACATTTGAAATGCTTAACTTATTTCAACCAACTTTGTGTATTTCACACTGCAAAAATACAAAATTTTAGGGGTTTTTTTTGTTTATTTTCTAGAACAAACATCTAATTATCCTTGAAATAAAGTAAGTTTTCAGCAAAAACGAAGAACTTGTTTCAAGCTAAAAAAAAAAAAAATACTCAATATTGATTAAAAAGTACTGGTCCCACTGGCACATTGTTTCACTTGTAATGTTATGCAAAGAAATACAAAAGAAACTCTCGCTTTGCTTACAGTAGTCTCAAATAAGATTTCAATGACTAAATCTAATCAGACGAAGCCCATTCCTGCCGTTTCATGCCCACACCGGAGCACACAAAATCCTTCCCTCTTCGGCTCGGCAAGACAAAAAAGGGTCACTTGGAATCTAATGAAATGGCAATTTCAAAATGACAAATTGAGTCTTGATCCCAAATAATTCAATTTGGGCATGAGAAGGCTACAATAGCCGAATGTCTACAGATGAATATGTCGTTTTTCTTGTAGCCCAGATGAGATGAGGCAACACCTCTGAGTTTTAGCATTTTCATATATTTTTTTTCAAACTACCTGGTTTTATTCCATGTTCAGTAGGACAAGCAGTAATTAAACCAAGGACTTGATGAAGCGATTCCATTTTAACACTTACTATTCATCTGGAGTTAATTCAAAAGAGACAATAATTGTAGATCTATATGGTGTTGATGATTAGGGTGTCAGGAAAATTAGAAAGCTAAGTACATAAAAGCTTCACTAGAAGGTAGAGGCAGAAAAAAAACAAAAAATAAAATTGTTAATCATTTTCTTGCAGACTTTGCTATCCAATTTCTAGTAAAGCTTTAAAAGCTGCTGAAGGGAGGCCTGACATGTTGTTCCGCATGGCCCTTACCCAACAAAACACGAAGAGGGGGGGGAGAAAAGTGTCGTACTGATTGCAACGCCTTGTTGTCTCTTTCAGGTGGACTCAGCTGTACGGCGCAAAGCTGTAAATGAAATGTCAAGGTCGCACGTCACAAGCTCAGATGCTTGATGTTCTGCTCGGGGACACTTTTGCTGTATAAATCTTTTCGGAAACACTTTCTTGAGCCTGCTCCAGCATATATTAAGGGAGAGATATCCTCGGCGCTCGCATTAGTCCCCACAGTTTCCAATCAATCTGACTTTGAAACTGGAGGAAGGAGTCCGGGGAGAGTAATCAAATTCCCCACAGAAAGAGCCGCAGATGGCGCTGGCTTCCTGTGAGCTGGTGCTGCTAACCGGTGCTCCACCCTCAGTGGTCAAAAGAAAAATGAAAAAAAGTCAAGTTATTCTGGCTGGAACACTTGAAGACTCCATCTAACCTTTTATTTTTAAAGAGATCAGAACAGATACATGCTTAAACGCTCCTTTGCAAATTTTGAGAACTCCCCCCCGACCCTTCCAAGCAAACGACTCCCTGTACATCCTGAAGCACTTTAAAAAAATAGTTAATGTGCCGGACCTCTACCTCCACAATTAGTTTTGCTTGACGTGGCTCCCTCTGTGGTATTGATCCAGACTCTCTGAAGGATAAGGGGCCAGGAGATGAATAGCTTTGTCCCGCTTGCTCCATCAAATCCCTTTAACCGTGTTTGGCAAAATTACCCAGCACTTTTGAGTAATTAAATTACAATTTGTCCAGAGACACAATTTCCATCCAGTATTTGCCTTCTGCAATGACTTGCAAAAATATGTATGTGGCCTTTTAGGTTACGATTACAAAAGTAAAAGTATTTATTTTGGTTTTTAGGAGATAGACCAACATAAAGTAGTGAAAAGTTGTAACTTACAGGCACAAATTGTAGTCTTGCTGGCAAGAAGATGCTAAAATAAACTACGGTTTATTTGTATAAAATCTTAAAAAGCAGGATTCTGTTTCTTTCCACTTCATAATTCATTACTGTTGGTGCAAAAGAATGACAAAGACCAAAGTTTGTGGTTTGTTGATGGTCAAAATCTAAAGTTAAATGGGTGTGAATACTTCTTTTGAGGTAATCTGTGCAAAATTTCAAACCTGTTCTGAAATAATAATTCTGTGCTCTTTAGCCAATTTGTTTTCAACCTTCCTTTTTTAACATTTATGCATTTTTTAGAATTCCGAGGAGGATAAGAAAAGCACTTTGGTTTCTCTCTCCTGGCAATATTGTTTCCAGTTTGTTTGATTCAATACATTATTCATGGTTTTCCCATTGTCTTGTCACAACATGATGCACTATAACAGCAAACTTTGTGGGCTGAACCTTCCCCCACCTCTTTCTTTAATCTTTTCACCCAACATCTTTAAACCAGCAGCACTTCTGATTAATTTAGCGAGTTAAGACAGCACTAAATGTAGTCAGGACAATTGGATGATATTTCTGGGCCACATATTGTCCAGGGAAAAACTAAGTTATCTTAAGAGTCTGTTTTAGCTCATAAGATAGGTGAGATAAAAAAATAGATTTAATATGAATTTTGCCTGGACCAGTCAGAAAATGCTTAAATCCTTTAAATTTAACATTTACATCTAGCAATGGTTCTCATCTGAACGATATTTAGGACACTGATATGGTAAGTAATGACTGGATTGCTAAAACCACTTTATCACCCATTACCAGACACAATGAAATTGTTGATAACCAAAGTGGATTCCGATTTTTCCATCTACCTTGAAATTACTGTTCACAAGGAAACATCACGCCAACACTGTGTGAATTTATTGGTTTAACGAAAGTTCAGAGAGCAAAGCTCATATAGATGGATCAGGAAGTTTAACTTTGTCTGGCAAAACTTAAGATTAGTTGTGAAAAAGGAGCACATAAAAGGGGATTCAGATTCGGAAGGCGAGTAACTTTTGCAAAGTGAAACTCCTCTGATGGTATTTTGACGGAACAAAAAGCCGGAATGAGGAAAATTGGATAATGCGGGCATTAGTAGGAGTCAGGTAGGATAATGAACAGAGCATATGTGTTGCCAAGTTGAAGTGGACAGGAACTGAGATTACTCTTATTGCATGGACGGTATGCGACTGGATCTGAAATGTCGAAATGACATGTTTTATGAGTGGGCACTGCATAAACAGTAATTGCACAGAGCTGAACTAAGCGAACGCAAAGACGGGCTCAAAGATATGGAGAATGGAGAATGAAACAGGCAATGGAAGAGGGAGGGAGGACCATGACAATGGAACGCATGCAAAAGAGGGATAATTAGAATGGAGAGGGGGCTAAAAATAAGGATATGAGGGATAAGTGGAAAAAAAACAGGCTTGTGCAAAGTTCATGAGAATGATTTGAAAAGATGGTGAAGATAGATGAAAAAATAAACGAATGTGAAAATGTGCTTGTTTGAGGTGTTTGAGTGGGGATAGAAAAGGAATTTTTGTTTAAGGAAGAAATTGTGTCAGATAGGGAATTAAGTCTGGAAACAAACTTCAGCTGTAAGACACTAAAATTAACGTCTACTTATCTAAAATGCCTAGAAAATTCTGTAGCAGTGGTTCATAAGACATATTGTCTCTAATTTATCAGAATAACTTAGAACATGTCCAAATTATCCACCATAACCTATTTTAGTCATCATGCTGGACAGTTAGTCTATGCTTTCGTCTTCCACTTAAATGGGTTCCAAACGTCAAATCTTTTGGTTACCCATTTAGGTCAAGTTCTTACCTTTACAACTTCACAATTTACTAGTTCTCATAATGTTCTTAGAACAAATCCTGGCCGCTTGAGTGAACTCATCAAAAGAGCCAAGTTGTTGTTTTTTTTTTTTGTTTTTTTTTTGTTTTCAACCAAACCAGAAACCATTCACAAATTACTGACTCAGTTTGTAACTTTGTAATACTGGTAATTGGACAAAAAGAAATACTGTGTTTTTACAGACTCCCCATTAAAGCATCACAACCTGTGACATAGAAGTCGAGCCTGCTCAGCCAAGTGGATGCAGTCGAAAGTTCGGCGCTCAGCAGTTTTTTTTTTTTTTTTTTTTGCCCGGCAAAGGTTAATGATGGTATTTAGCAGAGCAAAAGAAACTGTGTTTGCAGTATTAAGCTGTTTCTCTGATTAAGCTCCTTTACCGGGTACAGCGAGACAGCAGCTATAAGGTTCCCGATTGTGCAGTTGCATGATTTAATTATAATTATGCTGGAAATAAATCTGCAACCGTCATAATTTGTACACAAAAAGAAAAAGAAAACAACTTTTGATTATACTCACGAGAAGATGTCATAATATTGGTGCAACTGACACCCTGTAATAACGACGGCAGATGATGAAAATAAAAATAAGGCAAACAGCAACAAGCTGATTGGCATTCAGGGAGGCTCCTCAATTTAGTCATGACAAGAGTGTTGCAAACAAGTGGGAGAAGCACAGCAACCAGAAGGAAAGTGGCTTTTCTTTTTGTTTTGTGTGTGTGTGTGTTGTTGGGTTGTTCTCATTGCTGTGCACACGCATCAGCTCGGCTGTCGGGTTGCATTTGCGTCAGGTCAGGTTGACAGCCTAAGATAAATAAAAACAGTCAAGCTGACAATGAGGGTGGAGGGCTTCGGAGCGGTGCCTGTGGTGTGAACTCAGCATATGTTATACTTTTCTTCATAGCCACTACCTTTATTACATGCCGTTTACGCTAAAGTCAAGTGGCACCTTCTGCTCTATAATCCGAACCCAGCGGTCATAATAAACAGAATTCAACTGTTCCAGTTATTTGGGACACAAAAGTACAATACTTAAGTCCTTCTGAAGAGCTTAATCTTACTATTAAGGTTAAGCTGTTAAGATAAGGTGAAGAAAAATTAAAATTAAAAGGTTTGGGTAATTGTAACCTTTTTGATGAAAATGACAAAGAGCTGCCAGCATTTACATAGATACCTTAATGGTCCAAATAACAGACGACATACAGAGTTTATTGCTCAAAGGTTCTTGAATCTTGAATGTTAGAGCACTGCTGACACTCGGGTTTGAGGAGGAACATATATGCCTGAAGAAGAGAATATTAGGGAAAAACAGACTTAAGTGTTGGTTGAGGTTTAAACTGTGTGTTTTTGATAAATAGGAAAAGAAAATATGCTGCCACCAATCGAGAACTGAGAAAGGAAACCACCTGTCTGAAGAAACACTTCAATGCACTTCCTAAAAGAAAAATAAATACAAAAATACAGCACTGTACACTCATATGGACGGAATACAATGAATGAATCACATACTGACAAAACGCTGAATAAAGAACCTCGTGTGACACTGGCTAAGGACCTCTGTGTACGAAAACCTTAAAATAAACGGTTGTTATGGAGACTTGGTGAGACTAAGATGTCACTCTTTGCTGTAGTTCCAATGGTGAGATTTGAACATTTAATCTACCTCTCTTGCCAACTCCCACATTGTGTGGTAACAAGAAAAACTTGGCTCTTTGTGTTTTACAGTTCCAGCTAATTCCACTCATTTCCCTTCTGCTGCAGGCTATTATAAAATGACTCAAAAATCTGTGCAATGTCCAATCACATTGATGGAGCTCAATATACCTGGAATCATAAAACTGTGCAAGCAGTCGTCAGCTGTTTGCCGTTCTGCAGAAAAGGTCGACAATTTTGCATCTACAGTACTTTTGTAAACCTAGATGGATCTTATGTTGGTATATAAACACATGATAACCAAATATTAGTGACTGAATGTATTGGTGATGCTACTGTTTTAGCCTGTTTTATTGATCACAGCCCATTCTAACATGGTTAACTGTTTATTGTAAAGAGAGTAACTGTGACCTTGTCACTCAGGACGCTGCAAATTATCACTGCTATGCTTGTTTACCCAAAGTCTGATTCGCCAGGATGGACGTTATTGACATTTCTGAGCAGAGTTTTTCAAATATCAGAGCTGGGATGTTACCAAGTGTCTGTTTGCTAATTTGTTGCAGATAAATAAGGAAAAAAAAAATGCTTGGATTAATCTGAAAACTCTTTCTCCATTTCATTCTGTAAATATCAATTTGAGCAAACATATTCTAGATGAAATTATTGTATTTCACTAAGTACAATCAGAAATATCTAAACATAAATAATAAATCATTTCAATTCTGCATTTGGGATAGTAAGCAAACAACCTTCTAAAATATGCCTCTGTTTTATAAAGTGTGTTGCTGGTTGCATATTTTGCTAATATTAATTTGCTTGTCTCCTATAATTTCTATATAAAGATGCTAAAAGCAATGCAATTTTTTTTTCTTTAAGTGACTATAGTTTGATTTATGTGATTCAATAACAGCCTAAAATTAGAAGCCATCTCAGAGGGATAATTTCACATAAAAAAGAAAATGCTTGTATGCTGTAAAAATGTGCTTATGGCTATAAAGTAAATACAGCGTTACTTTTATTGCACTATTTAGAGCTGGTGAGGCAGCTTCGATTAATGACTGTGCACTCTGGAAAATGTACAGCACTCTGTTTTTGTTCCCTCTCCCTCCGACAACACTGTAAGGACAAGCGTGGGACTCCATTATAGCTACGCAAATACGAGTTTTTAAGGAAGGGAAACGGTTTCCGGCGCAAACAGAATCATGACAAAGACGATGTGTGACACGCACGTGGCCGAAGCCGAGAAGAAAGCCTGGCAGCGAAGCGTCGTTGAAAGAAGACCTTATGTGACAGTTCCACACCTTTTCCTTGTGAGACGAAACACGGCGCAATCTGTCACAGAAAAATGATATTATTAGAGCTGCGGCTGACCTGCGTCGCTTCAGGGAATAGTCCAGGCATAAAAATGGGCATGTTGGTCAACCACGCTGCTTGGCATGAAAATTTCATGGCATCATACAGAGGGCAGTCTCTGCTTATTTTTTTTTATTTATTTTTTAAAAACCCATTCATATTTTAACTTGCCTCAAGCAGAGCAAAGACTTAAGAAAATATCACAGTTCTGTTTGTGCTGATGCTATGGATTTGTTAATTAATGCAGTAAGTATTAAATATAGGCCGTACATGCATTTTATAGAGTGCATACATTAAAGCCAAGTAATATGGGAACAATGCTATTTTCATGGGAACTATTACTTTTTGCAGGAATGCATGATGCATTATGTATTCATGGTGTTGGCACAAGGGAAATAATATCCCTAAGCCAACTGGATTCCATACTAGAATCCAGTTGGACATCAGTTCAATCCTATTCTTATTTTTCCAGCAGAACTCACTTTAATTTTGGAAGATTAAAGTAAGAATTTCAAGAGAAAAGTCAAAACTCTGAGATGAAAATCAGAACTCTGAGAATTCTTCTCCAAATATTGATTTCGATCAAATCTATATTCTTCAATTAAGCATTTGAAATGGTCCAGTGAGCCTACCGTTTCGTTTTATGTTAATCACATATAGTCATATGTCAGTTCAATAAATTAGAATATGCGTTCTAATGTTTTTGTCTGATTAAAGTTATTTTCTGAAAACAACATTTAACCAGGTATTGAAAAATGATTTTCATCATCCCAAATGTATTTATTATTTTGTTAGATTATTTTATGACAATCTCAAATGTTTTCTTCTCATAAGTTACATGGAAAAGAATCACCATAATTAACAAAAGACTTGAGATCAGTCTCATTTATTAGTGAATTGAGTCATTAAAATAAGTAAACTTTTAATATTATAATACAACGTCTTAAAAAGATCTGTGGCAAACTTGAAAAGTTAAATTTTTTTCCTAGAGCTTGCTGCTCTGCAATTTTAAGGATCGTTGAAAGGTAGAAAAAAAGTTCCCGGCAAGTTCACTACGACTCCGGACCACAACACTGGTTTTGCGCCGCAAAATGAAAAGAAAAGCATATCAGAGATCTACAACTCGGATCCAGCAGGTTACAGCTGGTACATTGAATGTTACGGTTCATGACAATACAATTAGGACAACGCTGAGCCAGTGTGGTTTGTTTGTTTCATCTTTCTAAAAGGAACATGACAGCTAAGTCCAAGTAAACAGCAAACGCCAGGAACAATATCCAGCGAGCCATGAAGAAAGTGCAAAGATGTTTGGCAAAACTAAACAGACCATGTCAGGAACAATAACTGATTGTGAGGAAAAGAAAAAAAAACTGAAAGTTACACACTATACGTCTGTAAAATATACACAAGTGTTACCAATTTTATTTTATATTAGATTTGGAAAAAAAAGTGTTCACTGTTTACCATGACTCTTTTCTATAGTTCAATTTCTGCAGATTTAAGTTGCCACAAATCTAATATTTTCTGTCTGCAGTGAGTGAATTTATGAGCCGGGGTGGGAATCACTACATAACGCTTTCTGACAGTCTTAAAACTGAATATCAAATAAAGCTCCACACGCTGCGTTTGTAGCCAAAGCAAACATGTTTGGTTTGTGTTCATTAATCAATAATTCATAACAAAATAAATAATTTCACTTATTTGCTTATATTTTTCTTCCAGTGATTTTTTTGCAAGCAACTTTGCGTTCTGTAAAATTTCGCAGCCTCAACTGGCCTCTGGGTTTCTGAGAAAAAGTGTCAGGCAGCCACCAACCAACAGCCTCTCGGTGTCAAAATGACAAGAGCAGCTCTAAAGCCACAGCTGATGGTCCCTCCAGCCAAAAGAGAGTCAGGCTGGAAAACAAAGTTTGCTCCAAGATAGTAAAACCATCTCTGAACCAACTGAGCGTGCTCCTTTTCACTTCTCGTCCACCTCAACTTTAATGCAGAAAACCCCACAATCACAAAAGACAACATCACGAATTACATGAAAGATGAACCCCCTTCGTCTCAGTCATAAAAGTGAGGGACTTCAATCAGCTGCGCATTCTGAACACAGATGGAGTGACAGGCGGCCGTGCCAACCATGCCTGCAGGTAACGCCATTTGTGGGAAGTAACAATAACAAATTAGCACCTGTCAGAGGTCGTCAGAGGGCCACGGAGCTGGGTCAGCAGCTGCCGGCGATGTGATTAAAGTGGCTGCCAAGTTGAGAATGAAAAAAAAGAAAACGACTCTGAAAATAGACTGGGACTTAATTAGAGAAGCGTTGTAAGCAAATCACGTCTGTGCCGAGTGGAAAGAAAACATTCATTCTTCAATCTATTTGAGGTGAAATCTTACAACTGCCACGGACTTTTACAAAACAGAATTATCTTTTCTATCTTTAATGAAAGAAGAAGCTTATAGATGTATTTCTTGTTTAATCCAGAGGCTAGATTTAAGAAGTAAGCTAATTTGCTCAGATAACAGCTAGTTTTGGTATTATTTGACCTCCGCACAAAAGAAAACTCTGTGGAGAGCAGAATAAATCCTTGTCATCAAGAGTTTCCATTTAAAGTCATAGCCATGCGTTTTGATGGGGAGCAGATGACATGACTTATCAGGGTCCTTGCTGAAGACGATGTTTATGGTGACTGATGTTAGCGGCCCACGCTTCGCCGGTCACTCAGAGCCTTCCGTCTAAATTCCCCCTAAATCCCATTTTCATTGTGATCGGAGGTCATCAAAGGAACTGTCAGCATGCAATTTCGCACAGAAAAATTGCCATCTGTGCTTACGGACAGACAAGCAAATGGAGTGAGCGCTATGTCAATAAACCAGGCAAAGACGAGACGAGTAGTGATGAAAATGATAAAAAAAATAACATGTGTCTTCATACTTGTTAACCGTTTTGTATTCAAAACACAAACTCTGCGAGCGAGTGCTCGCCGTTTGAAGTGTGTTTGGGTTCCGCATTTATGATGCAGCAACGTTGTGGATTTTTAGGTGGAAAGTTGTGTTTTTTTAGCCATGAGAAAAGTGCAAATAAACCTTCAAGGCGTTGCGTTTTAGGAATTGTGTGTTTGTCGGAGTATTGACTGGTTTATAGTATTGACAAATGAAGCTAGTTTGGCATGGAATAGTATTTACCTCGTCACAGATTCTTCTGTTTTTTTCTGTTTCATCAGTCTTGCGGAAGAAAAAGTGAAGTGAAACTCTTGATTGCAGTTGTCATCGCCAAGGATGGCAAAACAAGTTATTAGGCTTGATGCCGTGTTTACCCTAACAAACAAAAGCATCATTTATCATTTAGTTTTTTATAACACTGTATTTATTTAGTGTGTTGTTCATAAAATAAAAAAAAAACTGCTTTAACACCAGCTGCACTGCTGTGTCTTTTACCATCTTTCTTTTAATTATTTGACACACATTTAGCCTTATAGCTCTTAATCATCATTACATTTCTTTTTTGGAACCAGTACTGAACAAAAGTATTGTTAAAAAAACTAACAATAAAAAAAAAAAAAGGTAAATGTCCTTTATTGATATAGCATTTTATCTAGTTCAGAGGACTCCAAAGAACCTTACACTGCATTCAGTCATTTACTGTTAAAAATAATAATAGATTCATTGCACACACATTAGACTTACATACCCTGCCAAACAATACTGTACTTGCAGTTTTTTTTATTTGCATGTCTTGCTATCATGTTGGCAAACAGAAATTAAATTTTGCATAGGAAGAGTACCTCACAAGGTCTTGGTCAAACTTTGTGAAACCTAAGGGGCAAATCATATCAGAGGTAAGACATGTCAGAAAATGTGACAGCATTGTTTCCGATGGCCAATTGGCTGTCTCTAAGGTGGCCCAGAACACCGCAGAGACAGCCAACAACATGCGAAACAGTTGTTTTGCATTTAAAAGAAAGATGGTAAAAGACACAGCAAAGCAGCTGGTGTTAAAGCAGTTTTTTTTATTTTATGAACAACACACTAAATACATACAGTGTTGAATGGGTCGTGTTGTCGTTACTTGTAACACAACCGTAAAAATAGTTGATATAAAGGGAGATGAGCTCAAATCACCACTCATGCCAACCAAGAGATGTGGAAAAAATGTCTGAATAGATCAATAGATGCACCGCACGCATCAGGCTACCACTTTTCTATGTGAGGAACGGGAAAATTAGCCTGCAGTTTGGAGTAGAAGGTCAAAATTGAAGAGTATTACCAAAAATATCCTTCAGGGTATAATGAGTGTAATCAGAAATTGTGGACTTAATACAGTTCAACATGAAAACATGCATCCCTCCTTGCCTATGAACATCCAGGCAGTTGTTGGAGGTGTAACGACATGGAGGATATTTTCTTGGCACATTTTGAGCCTCTCAGCTCCAAATGAGCAAGGTTTAAACAATATTTTTATTTTATTTTTTTGCAAACCATCTCCATTTCTTCAGGACCGCCGTGTACCCATTAATGAAATGAGGCAGAATGTTTGATTAAAATATACAGCTGACCAAGGCATTTCTATCTAGTCAAAGTTTGCTATTTGAAGTACCCAAATAAGCTACACATCTCGGTGATTCGGGGGGAGTCTTAAGATACAGTCTGTTACTCTTATCTACAAGATAGCGGGAAAAACTGGTTAACCCGGGTTCAAAAAAACATGTTTTATCTCAGCAGAACAAAATACATATATAAAAACTGGAGACACCATCTAGGAATCGAGCCAGACTCACATTTTCTGATAAAGTGAGCAGATTTTTTTTTTTTTTTTTAGCTGATACATCAGAGCACCTGATGATAAGGCAATGTTGTACAAAGCAAAGATCCTATTCAGGAGAAGAAACTATAAAAAAGGCATCGCACTTACTTTGCCTTCTCCCCCTCCACCTCCTCTTTTGGTTCCATTTCAAGGCTTCCACTGAGGAAATAGGCATACAGTATGCTAGGAATATGCACATAGCTCCACTGTGATTCATAACAGTGGAGCGTTTTTAAACCTTGGTGTTGAATTAACAGAAAAAAAAGTGCATTAGCTGGTATTCATTATGCAAGGCAATGACTCATAAGTAATGTGCAAAATTACTGGGACTTTGCAATCCGTTATTGTGACTGATTTTCACCCCAGTTGAATAGAAATGGAGTAAAATGAAGCGAATGAGAAATAAGATGAGACCACAGGAATGTAGTTAGCATCAGTTGGAGAAACACAAAAACAAAAACGCACCTTGAAGCCATCTTTCTTCGACTGTCTTATTTCTTTTTTTTCCTTTCGCTGCAGAAAACATGTCACATTATGTCTGTGCTGTTTTCGACTCTACGTTCGCATTTGCTCGCTGTCAGTTATTAGCAGAATCACACTGCAGCTCCAACCTGCTGCAGGCAACATGAGTTATTTAAAGAAATCAGAGCCACACCAAGTCTCTAAATGAAGTAGGGGGGCGAACAAGGCCAAGACAGGGTAGGGAGGGGGCGAGGTTTAGGAGCAGGTGAAGGAAGGATGGTGCAGGGGGAAGGACTGTGGCAAGGTGGAGAAAGATCAGAGAGCGGAGAGTTATGGAAATTGGGAGATGCCAAAGAGTGGGTGACTTGCAAAGTGCTACTAAGGCATTTGAACAACTGGAGCCAAAATCGAGAAAGATGGAATATCTCGTTTTTTTCCCCCAAGTAGAAAAACTAGACACCTTCATATAAAAGAAGTACAGTACACAGGCCTTGCAAAACACAAAGAAAATAGACATGAATTTCGCCAAATTCCATATGTTTTGTATTTGTAGCAACAAATGTTATGGAGAATAACTTCACATTTATTCTCACCCTGTACACACAAAAACGATAGTTTGAAAAACAAAGCTGGTTTCCTGAGCTCATTACGGTTGGGCACCATTTGTGCTCTCACCATGTTCCAATTTTATATCTCATCGTCTGTAAGCCATAATCACTGAAATTACAAGAAAGAGGTTTGCAATATTTCACTTTATGTACAATGAATCTATTTAATAAATGAGTTTCACTTTCTGAAATCTTTTCACATAAAGAGCTATAGTGTCAATAGCTCTTGTTGGACTTTAAAATGCTCCAGAGAAAGGTGGAACACAAAACTAAACAATAACCACGATAATTACTTCAGTTTAAAAAAAAAAAAAATCTCTAGGTTGAACGGGTTGTGTTGTCATTACTTGTAAGCTCAGAAGTTAAGCATATCAGGATATTTAGGACTTTGAATCTATCTTTGTTGGCGCTTCTAGTTATTCATGTGTTTTGGTATTTAATTTTCCTTATTTCAACTATCCACTTCTTGGCAATAAATGTTGGAAACATTAGAAAAGCCTGCTTTTTCTGTGTGTTGTTTTTTCTATTTGCCAACACAACTTCTCTTGCTGGCTATAATGGACTGTGCCCTAACGCCAACTCGGCTTTGTTACAACCTTCATCGACCACAGAGTGGAGTATCGTTTCAAAGTTTGGGTTCCCTTAATCCTTACAAAGTCAATGCGTATCAACTGAGAGTTTGCAGATGCCACTAGTTGACATGGAAACAAATATAGCATATCGACTTAAATTTGTACCAGCATCTCCACTGGCTACAACGGAGCCCCATTGTACCTGCGAACTGTCTTTTGAGATCACCACTCTTGGAAAATGGTTCAAAAGCAATTGGTGAAGATGTACTTTACTCATTGAATTTATAGCCAAGTAGGATTATTCAAAATTTTAGGTAATGCTGGTATAATTTGAGCTGCAAGAATTAGTGGCTGAGGGTTAAAAAAAAACAAAAAAACACCACCGTCTTACTATCGGTGGTACCGACGCTCCTTTCTCCTATAGTCTGTCGATACATGTTAAACATAAATTCTCATGTTTATGTAAATTCTGCCTTAGTCTATAGAAGTGTTAAAACGCTGCAACAGCAGAGACTAATTAGGCAGTCATTAGCATAACAAGGCAGTATAGTGCGATTAATTAGAAAGCTGCTCCAGTCTTGTGCTTGAGCAGCCAAGCAAAAGAGACATTGTAAAAGTATGCAACATTCAGATCGTTTCACATTTTATGGTAGCAGTGTCTTTAGCAGGATTTCACGGCATGCTGAGAACAGTCACATTGAGTGCAACATTGACAAAAAGGAAATAAATTGTAATCGTAGAAGTTGAATCTGCACTCCCCTCATGATGGCATTGATTACTTTAAGTGGGATCCATCCATCCATAGTTTATACCCGCTCATCCTTGCAGGGTTGTTGGGGGAAACGGTGGGTGCCTATCACCATGGGAACCATTAAAGAATTAAAGGATAAAAAAGCAACAGTAAAGGGAACTGTGGAAAACTTAAACCTATTAGACGGAGACCAATACATTACAGTTATTCCACTTGCAGTGATAGTTTAATTGAAGTCGGGAAATGGGAAGAATTGATTAGGCTACAAAAATAACAAGAAAAGGACAATATTGTGGTAAGTCTCCGAGACATAAAACAATAATTATGCCTGGCGGTTCAATGGACTACTAAGAGGCAACTCAAGGTCTCAGGTTGAAACCTTTGAATGATTGGAGAAAATAAGGCTAAAAACATCCTGACTAAACTGGCATTTAGCAAAGAGCAAAGGGAAAGTTTCAATCAAACCTGTTTCTTACTTGTAATTGCAGCTTTATGTCCAAATCGACTTTGGTTTGGGACTAAAGTGACACAATTATCTTTCCAATTGGGTTATCCCATGTGACGAGGTTGCCTCTCTAACACAGTCATTGTAGCACTTAATTAATCTAGACCCCAATTCATCCCAGGTTACTTTTGTATCCAAAGGCCTTTTTTTCTCTCTTGTGAATCAAAAGGGTCTTATAATATCCAACTATATTTTCAATCCAATTAAAACTACACAGAGCCTTCCTTTAACATAATTACCACATGCTAATGACATCGTTCAAAGTCACATTTCATCAACCCGTCTCCAGATTGTTGAAAAAAAAAAAAAAGAAAAAAAAAAACAACCTAGGGAGTAACAAACCTTTTTAAATCACTATTATAAATTGATGTGGATGTATGCGAAATCTCAAGTTGAGAAAGTTTTTTTTTTTTTTGTATGAACACATCAATTATAATCACGAGTAAGGGTCAATAAGTCTCAATACTGACATGAGGAAAACCAACAGAGAACATTAGGATCTACTCTTTCTTTGCAATTTTTTCTGGTATTTCCAGTAAAATATCCGTTTAAAAAATCCCAAAGGCCTTGAAATGCAAAAAACACTGACAAGTTTAAGTGTATTTCCATAATTTCATCATCACATCCATCAAAACAGGAACCAGCTGTTGTACTCGGATGTAATACGGTTAGCTGCATTGTCAATGATCCTTAACAAGAAAAATGGCATTCTATTTTTATTTTTATAGACAGAGCATCAATTGTTACGGCTGACTAGGGTATTCTGATTCTTTTCCGTGCTTCTTCTCCGCGGCTTCATAGCACACTTCTCATGAGTTTGTCGTTTGGTGTGCAGAGACCACACTGAAAAAAAAAACCACAGCACTAAAAGGCTTGTAAAATTTCAGTGAACTGAGCCAACTGAGCGCTCCTTGCTGCAGAGACAAAGTTGTAACGTATAATTCGCACCGCGAGACAGAATACCAGCTGAGATGAGTCCCACAAATCATAATGGGATGCGACAAAAGAGTGAATAAATTTCAGTGTCCTGAAATGACACGTTCGGATCTGATCTCAGCAATATTCAAGTGCCGAAAGCAGCCCCCCGACTGAAGCTGTGCAGTAATGGGCTGATTGAAATGCAAAAAAAGAAGCAAAACGCACAGCACATTTCTTGAATACTGGCAATAAAAAAATAAATAAATAAATATGGGGAGCTCAGGGATTGGAACAGATAATTAAAACTTATATCTTATCAAAGTTCAGCTTGGCGAAAATATGAACTTATAACCATTATTTGTGAGTACAGAAGTCAGCCACTCACTTATTTAAGACAACACTGTGATTAAAATACTGTTAATAAATTGAAAAATGAAACTGCCAACGCACCAAGCAGCATTGAGACCCTTCATTCTGTATTTTTTTAATCCAAAGTTGTCTTGAACTGGATGACAGTATCAGCTAAATTATGAATCTCGAACATCTTTAGACAATCACATCAGGAAAACAAACAAGAATTGTTAACAGGACAGCATGTCTGTTGGTTTTACAAAGTACGAAGCTAATTTAGTTGATGGAAGCCAACACTGGTGTCACCCTTTTAATAGGATATTTGCATTGCAAATATTTGCAGTGAGGTTGCACATAAATGAGAGAATTCCTTCGGTTTTCGTGATGCCTCCGAGTCTTTCTTAAAATTTATAGTCACAGTTTTCTTCTTAATTGATGTTCTCGAGTTATACGACATGCCGCAAAAAATTCCTTAAAAATACTGACTTCTCTTTTCCTTAAAGCAAAGCAACATGACATTCAGCACATATTCTCACTTGAAGTATTAAAGCAAATTCAGTCAAGGGTTATAAAATTAGTCCTGCGTAATATTTGATAAGACTGGCCAACAGGAAAAGCTGGGCCGACTGTTTTAAGCAAAACAAGACCATCTGCACTAATAAAGCTCTTTTTTTTATTACCAATTTTGAATTTACACACACTTTGGCTCAAACTTATTTATGCCTGGCAGATGAACGTGATCATGCATCTTCATTTCACCAAGCAGTTTGGTGTTTGACAGGAACCGATACTGTAATCTCTCAAAAAACTCTACGACATCAAAAGTGTATGTTCAGACTTTATTTACAAAAAAATAGGAGATGGTTAAAATTATTTACCCCCTTCTCTGAAATTACTGTTCTTATAATTCCTGGCTGGCATTTTTTTTTTTTTTTTTATGCGGACAATTTATGTTTGCTAATGAGCTCGAAATCGTTGAAGCTGGTAACGTCTCATCCGCATTTTAAGCCTTGGACAAAACACCAATACGACGACATCTTGAGAAACATTCTGCAATTTGAACCAAACACAGATTGTGTTTAAATATTCCAGATACCTAAACCTTCCAGAATGTAATTTGTGAGTAAAAACGACGAAATCCAGTCTTTTCAGGCACAATTTCTAAACTTAGTTCTTTCTTTTTGTCACTTAATAAACTTAACTTAGTTCTCATGAGCACATAGCTCTTCACCTGGCTGTATATGATTAGGTATTCATGATCTCAATTATGAGATGACAATAATTCATTTGTGACCCACAATTCAGGATCTCAGGGGTTTCACTCTAAGCAGTATTGACTATAATTACAGATGTGTCATGGCTGAATAAGAGCTGTGCAGTCTAAGCAAACCACCTGCACCTTCAGTACGTCTCATCGCATTTAGCTCATGCTTAAATAAGCAACATTTTCAGCCATCTTCGACAATTTACTAACAGGATGAGTCCTCAGATCAAGTTGCTGTTGTCATAAATTACCTTCAGGATATATTAAAGGTTGTGGTTGTAACATGACAAAATGGGAACAAATGTAAAGTGTGTGAATATCTATACAGGAAATTACATGTATTACCATTTAGTGCAGATTTGTATCCATTCATATGAAATGAAGCCAACTTTGCCCTGTAGCTCAAGCTGCTGTGTTTTCACTCAGATCCCCTTTTTGTTTGTTCCAGTTTATCTCCAAAATATGAAAACATTCATTATGCATAATCATTTTTTTTTTTTTTAAGAGCCTAAAAGAGATTTCAAAATTACAGTACAACTCGCAAAGCGTGACATTTGAATTCGCAATTTGGCCAGAAATGCTGCAAAATCACATCTAGTTCCAGACAAATAAATGCACTTCAGAGAAATTTCCGCACGACGCTAAAATTGGAGCTACAAAAAGCCAACGCCTAAACAGTTTACGGAATGAGGTTCTTTCTCTGCTTTTATCGATGGGGTAAGATGCTCAACCGTGCAGCGCAAATGTGAGCGCTTCTTGTTTCCTGCTAATGAAACGTTTGTTACGAAACACTGCAAAGCCAAGCTGAAGGTGGCTCACAGAAGGAGCAAAAAGGAAAATACCGACTTATTACAGAGAATTTCAGACAAGGATGACAGCTCAGTGAAACAGAAAAATTATAATGCTATTTCTACAGCTTTTTTTTTTTTTTCTTTTTTGGAGTTTGGAAGATTATTAACTATTTTGCCAGATTTATCAATACTCTTGTGATACATCCTTGTAAAGGAATAATGAAGAACAAACTCAGTGTTATTTAAGTATTTAAAAATCTAAATACAAGTATGCTATTATAAGTAACAGAAGTATGACCTAAATTTAAAATAAAAGTAAGAAATAATAAGTATGTACATGGAGATAGTCTTACAAGACTAGAATAATCGATCACAGAAAAGCTCCAGAAAAGACACAAAAGACATAATCTCAACCATAACATACTTCAAAGCACATTATGTAAGGCACACAAGAACCAGACAGGAGGGCGCATTATGATTCTGCCCACTTACAAACAATCATCACAAATTATTCCACCCACTTAAAAAGCACCGAGCCTTCGCCTCTCGCCGAAACAGGTCATCAACCGGAAAATGCCAAACACACCGTCTGCCCTGGAGTATTTTACCTCCCATATCTTACGTCTCGTCGCCCATGGCTCGGTGCGATGACACAACCAGAAGAAGCGCTAAAATCAATAAAAATCTCATTTAGATAAACTGACAGGTAAGCCTTCCCTTCCAGCCAGCATTGTGGAGAGCATATCGTGCATTACTGCATGTCAATGCAGCTTTGCGCTCAATATCTGTTGAGTGATGATGCACAAGGCAGTATGGGCCAACTGGAGGCAGAGGGACATGATGAAAAACTCTTTGATATTTTATCCTTCCCAGTAGCCTGTAATAAATCATCTCACAGTATTGCTTTTTAGTGCACATTTAATTTAGAACTCTATAAATGACTAACTGATTTTCAGTAGTTGATCTTATGTTTAGGATTAGCATTCCTCCTTTTTTTTATGATGCTCCAAGTAAACATGTAATTCAAATCACTCAGAAAAAAAGGCATTTTTTAACTTGTGCATTTAAAAGAAAGTACAAATAACTTGTTTCCTGTTTTGCTGTATTTTTTTTTTTTTCTTTTTGATGCGGACAACTCGCACTGCTGGGGTCAAGCTGACTGAACTTTCACTTTTAAATGCTACTTAAATTTTAAGTGTTTTCAAGCAGAATTTTGGGTATTTATGAAAAAAAAAAAAGATAAAGTGACAAGCAGCTGGTCAGTTGTTAGTAATTATTTGTTTTGGAGCGTGTACATTAAATTTCACAATTATTTTTAAAAGACTGCATTTGGTCCTCTCTATTCCTAAAACAAATAGTTTTAGATATCATATTAGGGAAAACCGGAAATGGGTTATTCCGGTTTCTGATTAAAAACTATATAAAACCCAGTTTGTGAGCTGTAAAAGATTGCTTACTCATACCGATCACAGGTCATCTGCTTTAGAGCTAATTGTAGAACAACTATCCTTATTTGAAACATTTTATGACTGCATTTGTCTTGATGATTAAGTACAATTGGATACTAAACTATTTGTAAAACCATTTTTGTTGCCGAATCCGTTTTCCCCAAGAAGCTGTATGCTGGTTTTCCTCTTGATCAATCAAAGGAGACCATTACCTTACCCTTTGTTTCGGAGATCTGTCACAAATAAACAGCTTCTTCTACACCACCACACAAATACTACTGCTTTTGTATTTACCCATCAACTAGATAAATCGTCCCCGCTCGCTTGTCAAACTGATGAAATGCTCAGAATTCTGCTGCTGAAAAGGGAGAGTAGATAATTAGACACCTTTGGTTTCTTTAGAAGTCTTCCCTGTTTTGTTGTACCCCGTAAAACCTCTAGTGACAGAACAATTTAGACGGAAACATTGAACACTGCCTTGACCAAATTACAGCCACAGCGCTGGGAACCAATAACCAATTTTCAACTTGTAAAACGGCGGCTTTGTTCTGAGACTCATCGGAAGGTAATTAAGCCATCCCCACCACCTGAGCAGACCCAACACAAGACAAGTCAAATACAAAGAGCTGCTTGTGATGGAGAAGAAACATAATGGACTAAAAGCACTGCCTTTGAACTGGCAGATTTATATCCACCTTTACCAGGATCGCTATTCCCCCGCCTTGATCCTCTCCTCGGAGGAGGAGGGTTCACTCAACTGTAACATTAAGTTTCCCAAGTTTCTATTACTCTACTTTAGAAGCAGTATAAGTAAAGATTGGTGATGCGACTCAGTGACAGAAACTGTCAGAGATCCACAAAGACCCACAATCTCAGGATATCAACCTCTGACAGGGAGCGAGACTTGATAAATGAAAGGAAGAAGAACAAAAGTGCGAAAAGTGCGAAAAGCACTTCAGCGAGGGGTTCCTCCTCCGAGTCCTTTTGACATGTCGACAGCTGATACTCAGACACTAATGGGGGTTCGACATAGGGCTGATGGGCACCCAGCCTTGCAAGACGGAGGTAAAAGGCTTGTCCCATATGGCTTGCTGTAGATGTGGCAGGCGGCAGCTGCTGACAGGAAGCAGATTAGGTGTACGAACTCACTGTGTGGCGGGAAATTAAACAAACAATTGCTTGAATTAATGATTTAACTCTGGTCTGCCTAAAATCTACGACTCAATTGAAGTGAAAGCAAACTAGACTACGGTGCAGCAGGGCATTCTGGGTACAATACAACCTGTCTAGCAGTAGTAGGAGAAATCTTTTGCCACACGCAGGGAGAAATTCAACATCCGTAACAATCTTACTGTAATACATATTTGTTGACATTTTGTGAAGAAGGAAGTTGCAATCAGTGTCAAATGTGTTTGTGTTCTTTCCTTCAATGGTTCTTGGTGCAGCGCCACCACAGGAAAGTGGGTGAACAAATTGCTCAAAATGTTTTTTTTTTTCGCTCAAGAAATAATAAAATGTCTGCTAGACATGGTGTAACTATGTGAAACCATTCCAGAGTATCTGCCTGACTTGAAAATGAATTTATTATTCAATAATATATAATTCCATCCAATTGTAGTCATGCAATGGTATTAGTATTGTACATTTTTACAAAGAACTACTTTAAATAACTCAAAATAGTCAACTCCATTTAAAAAAAAAAAAAAAAGTAGAGCAAACTTGAGAATGGACAGATGCAGACTGGCATTCAATCGCCATTTTGAAGGAACTTAAAAGCCAGTCAAGTGCCATCTTGGTGTAATTAAGGCGTTGTGATGAGATTTATGGTTGTTGAGGATAAATCCCAGCGATTTGAAGAAAAGCAGTTGTTGTAGGTGAAAAGACAAATGTGATGTGTTCAAGTGCTTCAAAATGCTAATATATTAAGTCAAAGTCAGGGTAGTTCTGAACTGGTGAAGTTCCTAATTGGGCCCATTTTGCATTGCCACAATCCAATGACCTGTCATCAGTAAAAACAACCCCATCTGTATGAGATATTGTACTGATCCTTTTAAAAACATCAAACAGACTGATGTTATACTGAGAAAGTCTGTCTAATTCCCCTCGGATCAAACGATTCAGCAGCTTCTGATGAAAAGCCTAGAAAATGACTAAAGCTGCTGTTGACATGACGCAGTTTTTAACCCACAGAAGGTTTTACTCCCTATAACCTGAACTGTATCCGACATTGCATAATGTAACAAAGCTCTCAAAAGGCACCAGAGGAGACTTAACATCCAACTTTGCTTTCAACTTGCGCCTTCTTGTCCTAAGGGGCACATCATCTTTAGCCCAGAGTTTAAAACTTTGAACTATCTCTGGGATCGCTTCTTTCATCTCCCCGCGTTTCCACAATATGCTTTGGCACAATTAGCGAGATGGAATCTAATTTACACTCAGTGGTGACAAATGGTCAGCGAAACGTGAAATGATATAATTACCTTTCAAAAAGTATGGTGGACCTCATTTAACTGACGTTAATTAGTCTAACTGTTTGAAACTACAGCTGAAAACCGTCCAACTGTGAATGGCCGTACAAGTTTTACTTATAATTAGTCTCTCCACGTTAGGAGGTATTATCTTCAGGACTCGATGCATTTATAGGACTGTTATCTTGGGAATTGCTTCAAGTTTCAATGAAAGAATAGATCTTTGCAAATATGCGAATGGAAAATTTGAGATAACTGCTCAAAAACAGGTTGTTTTTCTTTTCTTGTTGCTAACCACTTGATAAATCTGGAGAGGCTTGGTAATGTTGGAAACATTTTATTTACACTGTTGGCAACAGTTAATGCTGCCGTCTGTAAAAAAGTGGAAAGAGCTTGAAATTATATCTTTTATCTCAGTGACGTATGTCAGACTCAAAAATTTAGAAAATGTATATTATTATATTGTCTTCAACCAATAAAAAGACACTCAGTCTTCTACAATGTTCAAAAAGAGGTTCTTCAACTACAACTCCAGTTAGTTAAGAGATTCAAGATTTTCAATTGGACTGAGACCAGAGCTCTGACTATACCTAGTCAGAATATACTTGCTTGAATAGATAAAAATAAAAAAAATATTCTCTCCCACCTGATGTGGATCTCAAGTTGGAGGGGAAACATATTTTTTTAAAACTACCAATGCTCCGTCAGTCACCGCAGTAACACAGATGGTGTTGTGAGTTGAGAGACTTTCATTTCCAGTTTTCTTCCTCATCTTAAGCTTACCAATAACCTCATCTGGTTCTTGCTGCCAATTACCACCCACTCACACCCACAGCAACACTGGATGCTCAGCATCTTCCTAATTCCTCAGATTCTGATCGAACCAGGTGACTTAAATTGCTTGTTGTCAGTTTCATTTCCTTTTTTTGATTCCATAGACTTTTAAAATGGCTGTCGGTATGCAAGCAGCCATGTTACAATACAAGTTGACCCAACTTCTTAGTTTTTCCAACCATTAATCTTTATAACTCACCTGGAAAAGAAAATATATTGATATTTTTTTTTCATTTCATCAGTTAATCAAAGAATTGAACACCACCATAACTGTTTGATGCTCATTAGAGCAGCAGCCACTTCCATCCAGGGAAAGACTTCACCGACTTCGGCCGTGGACAAGACATGTAGACTACTATTAGCTCAAGTGAGGTGTCAATTAAAAATTAAGGACATCGGCTCAGTTTTGAAATGACTGCTTTGAAGATTGGGCAGAGCTGTTGGCTAATTTTAAATTATGCAACAGCAGTCTTGAGGAGTTTTACCACTGTCATTTTTTCTCTCATTCTCTTTTGGGGGAACATATTATTGGATAGCAGTTTCTGCCACCTTGCCACGGTCTTTGTCTCCTTATTGATATTTTGACCAAAAGGTCCCTTCATCGCTGATCTTCTTTCACTTTTATTTTGGAATCATTGTATCTTGTGAATAAACTTCACAAACCATCACTTTGAAATATGATTAATTCGGTTAACATTTCATCAAAATCTTGTGTACGATACTTAGAGAGTTACCAGTATAATGTAGCCTTTTAAACAGTATTTAAGGTTTAACATTGCAACATGTTATTATTTTTGTAAACATTGAGGTGAATAATAGATTTTTCTGCTACACTAAGTTTCTATGTTTTCCAACTGGCTTGCAAGCTAAACAAAATAAATCAAACTGCATCCACTAAGGGATATTTTCCTCCATTTTACCTCAAAGACATTAAATTATGACTTTAGATTGCAAAAAAAAAGAAAAAGCTGCACATTTTTGGCTCACCGTGCAGCCATTTTCATAGTTGACAGTCTCCCGGTACTGATGGGACTAATTTTGGTGTCTACTATGATTACCCCCTCAGTTGGCATCCATTACCCAGAGCACAACTCTCATCCTGAGCCAAGTTATCCCCAGCTTCCACATTATGAGACAACCAAAATCCATTCCCAGCACACTGCTAAATCAAACACTGCAGGATTATAAGCACAAAGGACCCTTCATGGGAGGGGATAGACCACCATCCATCAGTCTGCACCTGCACCATTTTTGCTTGCAATGAACACAGATGACCCGTGTAAATCTAGCTAGGAGAGTTATTAGACAAATGTCGTTTGGTATTTAAATCCTAAGGCAGAGGACAAACGTTTCACTGGCCTGTACTTCAATATATCAAAGTTGAGATTAGTCATCTTTAAGCACTGGTATAGCACTAAAACCCTTGAAAGAACTGGATTCATTTGGCATAAAGTAAAGGGAAGATTACAGAGGAATCTGCTCAAAACTACCTTGAGCAATACAGTCTGAAGAAACACCCCAAAATCCTGGTTGTGTCCACTTAAATTGAGAGAAGGAAAATGAAAATATTTACTTTGCATTCTGTTTAGGGTACACCAAACAAAGCAAACACATTCATGCCTTAGAAACCATCATATCATTCTAGCTAACTTCATCTCAGTTAGTCATGAACTCATTCAGAGTGAAATGGTTGAGATTTGCACAAATCAATGTCATGTCTCAGAAAAGTCTTGCCAGAGGAGTCACACAGAGACAAATTTCCCTTTCTGTTTTGCATAAATACCACGGCTTTTTAGCGGAGGCAGTCGGAGACCTTGAAACTGTTTAGGCTCCTTCTGTTTCTTGGAATTCTAAGTGTGTCTGCCGAAAGCTACAAAAGGAAGCAAAAAATTACAGATACAAAGAAAAGGAGCCACAGTTTGAAATTTCACATTCTGGCCTGATTGGCTATTAGCTGTTTGAACAAACTGCTGCAGAAGATGGATGGAAGAGGAAAGAGGCTAAAATTTGCTCACATTTAACAAAATGTGATTTTTATTTTTTATTTTTCGTTAGTTCAATTTTCTACACAGAACAACAGCCAAAATTTCAGAATGCTACATTTCATAAATGGTCAAAATCATGCCACTGACTGAGCTGGGTATCTGCACTCTTAAAAAAAAAAAAAAAAAAAAAAGGCAAAACCAAAGCTTGGGGATGAAACCTTTGTTGGCAACCACACTACCAAGACATTTCCTGTAGTTGGTCACCAGTGTGTATGCCTCTCACGATGGATGGAAAACTCCAAATCATTTAGGCTTCTTAACTGTTGCTTGGCAACGCAAAAATTTCAACTCCCTTGTGCTGGGTTTCTGTAGGATGAAGGTGTGGAGGTTAACAGAGCCACTCCATCAGCATAATTGGCTTTATCTCAAATTTTCATTGCCTTGGTGGTCCTCTGTTTACTGTCTAAAGTTACATTTTACCCTATTTACAATGTAAGAGTACTTTAATTATGTTGGCTACTTTAAACCAAATAATGTACCCAATAAAATTTTGATAACTTGTCATTAGGATTCTGTTATTGTCAGCTCTTTGTAAAAATCAGTTTAAAAAGCCCACTAACATCTTTATTGTTTCTTATGTAGCCAACCTGAGGCAAGACAAACAGCCATCCACACACACGCACGCACTCCTGTAAACAACTTAGACAGCACTTAACATGTATGTTTTTGGACTTTAGAGGAAGCCCGAGTATCCTGAACAAACCCAAACATGCACAGGCTGCAGGGAAGTGTGCTCAAAACTGACCTTGAATAAGATATTTAACTAGAAAGCATTACTTTTTGCTCTGTGTTTGTCAAAAATGCTAATAATTTCAGCTTATGTTATTCTAAATTTTGCCTAAAACAAGCATCGCCAGGATTTACTCAGCATTTTCCCTCTAAACAACCCTCACTGAATTTATTGCCAAAGACCTCGACTGAGTTTGATCTCAACAGATTCTCTACAAATCCTTTTTTCTACTCATTTACGTCTTCACTGACCAATTTAAGCCACATAAACACCTTTATACAAGGCAATGGCCATCACAGACAGGATATGGAATAAAACTGTAACATTCCTTGTGATAAGCTCCTCCTGAATCAGTCTTCTACCCAATTTGTTTGACAAAGATTGAATGCTGGAATAAAAAACTGCTTCAGCTCAGTGCAAAGAAGTGTTGAAGAAGTCACTTAACTTCATGCTAAGTCCTTGGACAAGAAACTACAACGCTACCCAAGACAATCCAAATCAATATGCACGCAGTGATATCAAAGCAAAGACCTTCCAGCTGGTTGGTAGGTACAACACAGTTGAGAATTAAAAGACAATCTGCTCCTCAGCTCGTTCATCAGTGGGCGATAATTATTACAAAAAGCATTGGTGAACAGGCTGCAGAACAGATTTGTTTTGTAATTACCTAAAAAAAAAAAAAAAAAGACCAACGAGCACACCTTTGTGGTTGCAAAATAGAATTCCTAAACAAGAATATTTTTTTTGTTTTAGGAAATTGCCTAAATTGATTTGAGTTTTCCTAATTTCCCTAAAAGGGAAGCACATTTATTATTTGCAAAGAGGATGTAATTATTGCAGCAATCAGGCAGCTGCACGGAAACAATTGAGACAGCACAAACACAAAGATCTCAAACTGGGTTTAGAACGCTATCAAGCTTTTCTACTAAGTACTATGGAGGCGACCTGTCGGTTTGATCCAATGCACATGGTGATTGTTCAGCAGCCCGTGAAGGAAATTAGAAGACCAGATAGAACGGAACGAAGGAGAATGATGTTTACCGCATTACTTATTGTTTGTTTGGGGAAATCCATGCCCACTTCCATACATTTCCAAAACACTAACAATGACCTTTGCATTTCACTGAGCTGCACTAATGCGGAAATGCAACGCCAAGTCTTTAGGTCACACTTAAGGGATTTTAAGGAGAGATTCCTCTGCAGACTGTTGATGTAGAACCTTAAATATAATAACGACAAAATGTAACTTGTTTTTCAAGCTGAAAAGGACTGAAATGTTGATTGTTTAATTTTTTAGATAATCTAATATTTAGTCACAAGGTTATCATACACAAGCACTAATTAGCCAGTAATCCTGGTGAATTGCCATTCCCTGCAAAAGTCTTTTAGAGGTCAAATTAAATAATCTATATTCAGTGTGGATAATTATCAAATTCTATTTTTTTAGGTTTTGATGAGGCTGGGAAAACAGTGCATGAAAAATATACTTCTCAGATTTGTCCATATTTCCTTTTTTTTGGCTTTTTTGTATCTTTTATTTATCATATACTCCCATCCTTAGTATATGATAAAGGGTGCAACTTTATTTGTTTTTGTACCATCTCCATTGTTTCTTTCATCCTTCTCTTTCACATTTTCTTCCCTCCGTTACTTTTTCAATTCATTGACAACTTTCATGTCTGCATCGTTTCGTCCGTCTTTGAGTTCTCACATAGTATTATCTGAATATGCAACAAGTTTAATAACATCTATGCATTGATCTGAATGACATATGTGAAAACCGATAAACAATAAGGCATATGTCACTGATTTTCGGAAAATCCATCCCTATTCTATGATGGAAGACGTCTTTCCAAAAGACTAAAGGGTTAGAAAGTAGGAATTTGAAAGTACTTGCAGACAGGAAATGCTGCAAATTCCTCTTTACCCCAAGTGTTTTTGCTCAACAACCTTGCATTTATTCTATTTACCCACACTGGCACCTTTGGCTCACTGATATGAGTGGGCTATGAAGATGTCCAAGTTGCCAACATGACTATTTTTTTTTTATGTTTGGAAAGACTTTGATGGAATGAAAAAGCTTTCAGAGGGTTGAAATCCTCCCAAGTTTCCCCATCAAAGTGTCCCGCAGTAAGAAACATTGTTTAATACATAACATTCAATTTATTCTTGGCACAAGCGCCTTTCCTTTCTGGAGGCAACACAAAGACCTGCAGCACAAAGCAAATTCAAATTAGCACCAAACATAACCAACACGCATAAATAGGAGATTAATGAAAGCGTACATGTTTACAATGGTTGCTCTAGGGTTATTCGATTTCTTTTTTGTCTTTTGCATTTATTGGCTCATTTTGTGTCAACAAATTCCTACCAAAGTTGTAAACTCCATGAGAAAGTCGACTAATATTTTTTAAGCGGCTAATTTCCTGTCTCACTTGCTTCAGAGAATTAAAAAAAAAGAGAGAGAGAGAGAGAAAGAGAATGAAAGGTCTGCATTTGTGAAAAACAAAGTGCACGTTAGATTCATCTTGGTTTCTGCTCATCCTCTCCCTTATTACACAACTGTAGTGCAGCATTAGACAATATCCAGCACTGTGTCTTTCAAAAGTAAAGAATGTACAGGTTTTTTTTTAGCTTTAAGCAAGATAAAAGCCATCTTTCAAACAGGAAAGAAAAAGTTCACTCTTCCTCCGAAAATACCAACGCAACAGCTACCTGCTTTCTCCAGAAGCATTCACATTCAGAGTGAACAAAGGGACCTTTCTAAATCTTCTGAACTTTACAGCACAGTCTAACAATTTCCTCAGCGCTTTGCCTCAGTGCACAGGACTGCACTTTGTCTAACATTTTCTGCTTTTACTCTGAATGCTGCTTTTTTGCTTATCTGAGCAATAAAATAAGTTAAAGTCTGGTTCCAAATTATTAATTGAGATAGAGTGAAATCTTGTTTTATCGCCGTCTCCAAGACGTAGCACTGTCACTACATGGGTATCATGCTCGGTTCGCTGATTGTACTAAATCATCACAGAAGGAAGATTTTGCAAATTAGAGATGAAGTGTCTCCACTTACAAAAACTTGAGCCTGATTACTGATGTTGGACGGAATATTTATGCTGCCATGTTGGACTGTTGGACAAAAGATGGTAAAGCCAGTCGGAGTTAACGTGAGCATGTGATAATCTTAGTTTTAAGGTTATTTTGACTGGTTTACGGCAAAAGAATCAGTTTGTTTTGTTGTAGGACTGACTTAAAACAAGGAATTGTTCATTTTTTTGTTGTGTGTGGTCAGTCTAACACAACTAACTCCAACTTCAGACCCCTCAGACTCTTTTATAGAGTTAGCAATGACATGTCTTTTGCTATCCTTGAGGACCATTTGCAAGACGGCAGTCATGTATGTTGTCTTTTCATGATTGTGCAGGACACAGAGTAACATTTTTTTAATAAAGGCTATTTTTATGAGCCTTATCCAGTAGTAGAGTTTGGGGGATTCAATAGCTGTAAGCCATAATCGTAATAATCAACAGAACTAAATTCCTGAAATATATTAATTGGTTGATCACTGCAAAGATGGTATCTAATTACATAAAAGGACAACACAACTGAATACACATTGATTTGTTCAACAGTTGTACAGTCTCATGATGGAATTTTATAACTACGACCATTTCGCTAATCTGATTGTATTTCTTTCCTGCTAAATTTTATTACAACCGAATATCCATTTACCTTAAACTCTTTACGTTTTATTACAGTAAGTGTGCATTTGGCCTTAAGTCTCCGGCAGGCCTGCATCAGCATTAATTCTTCCCTTGATTTCATTGGCTGAATTAGAGCGATGAGGAAGTGGCTGAGCAAAATGGCCCTTGTTAGGAAGGCAGAGGAAGAGAGACGAAAGGGGAAGGGAGGCGGCTCCCGTGACTTGGCAGCGGGCCAGGGTCGGTGACGGCTGACTAATGACTTTCACTGAGGGTGTCAGCCTCAGATTTATGTTCCCCCTTTGCCTGAATCCACTCTCAGTATCTTAAAGCAAGAGTTATTCATGAACTATGGGAGCAAGCGCACACCCTCGGAGATTTGGGGCCTGTGCTGTTTTTCTGAATCAAGTATGAACACGCAAGCAAGCAAATAAAATGCAGGGCAAAACCACAAGCACCAGACGGCTATCATCGCAATGCATCAAGACCACAAGTGTAAACAGGTGTCATTTACTCACTCAAGAAAGCAGTAATGTACGCCCTAGAGTAGCAACAAAAGTAAGTTCGTTAAATGTTTGAAGGAACTGAGCAATACATCTTGATTCTACTTGATTCTACTGCGGAACTGACATTTTGACCTTTTTGATCATTGCAATATTTTGAGGTAAAAAAAAGTCCTTCTGTCATTCTACCTGCAAATGCGAATCACTATGAGCTTACTGTACACACTTGATAAAGCTCAGTGGTATGTGTAAATGAGAGTTCTCTGTTTAAGGGAGATAATCACTTGATTTGCATGTAATGTCAGAGTCAAGAATCATGTTGAATGGCACTTTGGTGCAGAGGCACCTCGGAGCATAAATCTAAAAAAAAAAAAAAAAAAAAATAGACCTTCACATAACACACTTGGCATGTGCTTTTAATCCAAATAGTCTCCTGGTGCCTTGAGCATACAGCAAAAAAAGAAAAGGGGATTGGCGAGGAGGTATGCACTGAGGAGCAAAGTAGGGAGGTGGTTGCTGGCAAAGACATGATGACTCAATTATCCGAGAAGCCAGTGTGCCTGCATGTTACTAACTGTCTGGTCCACCAGACAGTCTTTCCTCGCTGACGGGCCCCTGTTATCGGCGCAGGTTAAACGCCAAAATGGTAATCAAAGTGGAATGGTCTCATCGCCAACCTAATCTAGACTGGCACCGGGAAGAAGGCAATCTAAATGTTTTCACTTGGGGATCATCAATCGCATGCGGGGTCTCACAACGAGACGAATCCGACACACATATTTGCGCTTGATAGAGTCGTTCATACAAAGAGATTAAATCTGATGGACGCGCACACGCAAACGCACACCCACACAGATTTGTGAACATTTCCACAGAGTGATTATGAAGCACATAAGGACATTTGAGAGTGGAGGACTGGAGGGCCCAGCCGGTTAGAGAGAGTTTGGCACGCAAGGTAGGGGAACTATGATTACAGTCTGAGAGCTGTTTCACCATCGACCCCCAGATGGCTAATTGAGAATGGTTTAATGACACCATCATTTGCAAAAGACAGAAAAAACTAAACGGATAACATGTGCTGTTTTAGAGTTGAGTTGGATTTGAGTAGTGAAGAATCACTGAAATGATATCCTTTGGAGCCAAGAAAAAATTAAGAAGTTAGTACTAATAAAATAGATTCTTCCACTATTTCTATAAAAAAAATGCCTTCTTTCCTAAAGCATAAAATAGTTAGCAAAAATGACAGTAAATGGAAGCAATAAACTAAAAGTCTCATCTAACCAAATCAATTTTTTTCCAGTAATAGAGTGCTTTTATTTATATATTATTAACATACAGATGCATCCAATAAGTAGGCATAAACTGCTCTTGAAAGTCTTATCTCACTAAAATACCTGACTTACAGTTGTTAAAATGGGTAGCGATTATTCTCAAGCCTCTATTTAGCCTACATTTTCATTATACATAAACATCCACAACACTGAAACAAGTTCTCGTAAAACACAACGACTTCGATGAAAAGAAATCTCCTGGTGCTAATGACGACACTTAACAAATCTGAGCTACAAGCCGTTACCTTCCGGCATTCCTCCACACCTCTCAAAAGCTTTTGAAGCAATAGATCATTTTCTATTAGAGTGGAAATCTTGTATCAGCCTGTTAGAAAAAGCCCGTCTTCATTTATCTTCTTTCATGTAGCCACAGGGCGTGCCCCAGGGATGAGTTCCACTTGGCAAAGATCGTGCCAAATGTTGTTAATTTATAGGTAAATGTCCACTGTAGCCCGACTACAGACATCCAGTGTACATTCGATTCTGCTCCCACCATGTTGGGGTGAAAAAATAATTGATAGATTATGTCATGTCTTCCAAATCCCTTCAAAAGTCCAAACGAGACATGGAACTACGAACACGGAACTAAATGTGGATCAAAACGAGTCTGTTCCGCATGTCATTTTCTTCTGGGATAACAAAGAGAACAAAAAAAAAACAAAAAAAAAAAACTATTGGTTTCGTTTGCAACAAAGATTTTTGTGCATAGGTTCTTTTGTTTCCTGTAAAAAAATAACAAAAGGTTTTTTCTTTCAGATCTTCAAGGATTCAAAAGTGATCATTAGAGCACAAGATCAAGTGAAAGAGCAAAGCAAGGAATTAAAGTGCTTTGCTTCTATTTTGTACCAGTAAACATCACTTTTTTTCCTTTTTTTGCTATCTTGTTGACTCCGGAGGGTGTTACATGGCAACCGACATCACACAGCGGTGACTAACAAGACCTCCAGCTGATTGGGTATGAAGAGATTTTTAGGGGATTCAATAATAAAACAAAAATGATGGGCTAAGTCATACATGCATACTGTATCTTGGAAAAATGATAAATCAAATTGGAGTCCAGAATCTGCAAGTATTTTTCCTCACCAGAAGAAACATTATAGCTCCACTGATTATGCAAGAAGGAATTAAATGCTTTCAACAAGCAGATATTTCACCCAAGTTGCCAAAAAAAATCCAGTAGATGCTAAGTTTAAGTGCCCAAAATAGTATTTTTTTTGATAGAAAATACTCGTCTTCAGGCCAACCATCCATATGGCCAAATTTCCGCAAACAATGGAAGGCCATCCTTAATTATATTGAAAAATACAAGACAATCTATTACTACAGTAACACAGAGAACTAAACCAAACTGTAATTATAAAAAATGCGCAATTTTAAAAATATAACTCAGTACTTTAGCATACACCACTGGAGTTCTTAAAGCATGGCGATTAATACTGTGCATCAAAAACAAGGTGAAGCATGTGTTTTAAATACCGCCCGTATGGTGGGGTTCTCTCTTAAAAGGTGTAGGGGTATCAGCCATTTGTTTAAAACGTAAAAGTTAAGTAACGCAAAACAATGCGGTGTCCATGGAGATGTTGCGCGACAGCAGGTTATTAATTCATATCTGGCGGTCAGTCCCAGAAGATACATCTACTTAATGAGCTTAATTTGACAACTAGACATGGGAGATTGACTTCTGTCAAGGGTAGAACCAAAGTTCTCTTCACTCAACAGCTTCATCTTAACTTAATGGACAAAGCAAAAAGATTTACCCCCTTGCACCCCAGAATAAATGCAAGACAAGCGCACGCGCCCCCGTTGCCTTTCTTGGTCTAAATTTCCTAGTGAGTTCTGTCACTTGGGCTTGTTCAAGTGTTGCTGCGGGAAGCACACAAGAGGAATCGGCAGTCATCTCGCAGTAAATGTGACAGAGCCATGCGCAGACACATGAACACAGCTAGATCGTAACACTGCCTGCCAGCTGTAAGAGAGAGACACATTATTAAACCCTTGTGGTGATGTACCGACCCCCCACTTGTCATCCAAAGCTTGTTTTGTTCCAGCTCACTCTCTGCGGATCAGAGTGCTGGGTTGTTGTAAGGCTTACACATCCCAAAAGAAAATAAAAATAAAAAAAACGATCCAGCTGTTTCATCTTTAGGACAATTTTTTTTTTTTTTTTTTTTCTGTTTTAGAAATGAAAACAATTTTAAGTTCAATCAAAGGCATTGAACTAAAAACTACTTACACTTAATCGTTATTTTTATTTTAAGATTTAGTTATTTCAGGTTGAATTGATTTTGGGGCTTCTGATCCGGGTGCCTCTTGTTTACAAGTCTTTGGAGGATTGGTAGGTGACCCTGTGGCAAACACAGAACAAGCTCCAGTGACTAGATATTTCTTTGGAGATTTGGAGTGTGTCCCTGGGGAAGAAGATGTCAAGGTTTTCCCTCCAAGACCTGCTCCTCTCAGCTGACATGAAGACATTGGATAGAAACATATTCAAAGCACACGCAAAAGACTTATTGTGAGGTTTTGACTTTACCTTGCCTGCATCGTTCTTTCACGTCTATGTATAGATTGTCAAAAGATTAGATTGCATATTTGCTGACTCTATTGGCGTTATTTCTCTAGAAGCTGCTCTATTTATTGTATTTCGAACAGGCCGCAATGTTTTCCTATAGCGCCTAATAGCTAAAGTGGCGTATTACTTTTAATCAGTATATTGTGTTGCTCAAAACACAATCACTCTTACCTCCCTAAAGCATTCATTGGCTTTGTTTGTGTATATATGAGTGTTTCTATTATGCCAGCTTGCTTGTCGTGAAGATGTTGAGGGCTGTTAACTGTTTGGAATAGGCTGGGTATTTATGAATCCAGGTGATTTCCATCATCTAGCCATAATGGACACGTTTAGTCACAAGGTGTTTATTGAGGTTTGAAGCCATAAAGCCATATCAAAGATCTTAAAGCTCTTAGAGTGCCTCAGTGCCCCAAGTCCCAATATTAAGTTTCAAGCCAAGTTGCAATGTCTTAGCCTTCATATGACTTAACCTCACATGACTGCAAGTTCTCTGTGCATGTCCTCCTCTTTCCTTCCCTTCACAAAGTAGTTCCAGAGTTTCCTCTGGCTCTGCAAGTACTGACAAAGATTAATCCATGTTTGTGTCTGCTGATCTCCATCTGTCTCTAAAAGAACCTCTGGTCCCATGAGTAAGTGCGCTGACACACAAAAAGAAGCAACTCTCACAAGCACTGAACCTATATATATATATGTATAAATAACAAAATGATGCACACACACAAAATATACTTGAGGCATAAGTAACCCGGGCCGGGGGCATCGGAGGATGACCTTGTGTCTAGACCTCAATGCTCTTCTTCACAAATGATTTGTGTCCAAAAGCCGCAGCCGTCCTTCATTACACCCACATTAATTCTCCGGGCTTCTTTAAATGGAGTCAACTTTGACCCGTATCCTTTTTCTTTTATTTCTTCTTTGCGGAGATTATTTTGTATAACAGTTTGTTCCCCGAGCTGTGGAAATGTCTTCAAGGATAAGTTGAGCTCTGAACCAAATGTACCTCAAAACTGTTGTGAAGTGACTTGCCAAGTTTCAGAGGAACTCACCATAAAGATGTTTGGCTTCACACGAATATAAAGGCCATAGGACTAAGCATGTGAAGGTTATAGCACCAAAATACACACTGTTGTGAATATACCATACAAACTGACTTGCGGCAGAGTGGATGTTAATGGACTGCCACCAACCTTTGAGATGTAAAGTATAAGTGACAGTCATGAAGATGCAAAGAATGTACAAACACTAAGGGTTACCATTTGTTTCACTGATCTAGATGCACAAAAACAGAGTCTCAGACCAAATATTCTGTGTAATTGACTATATTTGAAATATTTTTAAGCCTGCCTTACACGAAAAGTGTTGGGATACCACTTTATTTCCATGTCAGGAAGTAGTTTGGACCTCACGGCTAAGCATGTGCTCCTATTCACGCCATAGGAGCAGCAGCATGGCAGCAGTTTTTATTTGTGGGTGTCGAAATGATTTCCTGATACAGGAGCAGACAGAGTACCAATAATAAATGCATCCACTGTGAGACTAGGACAGAGAAAAAAGCTTAAAATATAAGTTGAACAGCATATAGCTCATGTTGGAGTCAATAGTAAGGAACTGAGACATGTTTGCTTAACATTTGACATTTCAAAACAGGACGAGTTGATAAGACATTTTCAAACACTACTCTTCATGAAAGCCGAACTACTCATAGCACGGGAATGGCTTTATAAAACATACCTCAGAAAGAATGATGAAATGAGAAGCCAGCTAATAAAAGGATATTTTTATTAGAAGACTAATTATTAAGTAGCATAACCTTTGCTTCCACATAGCGAGTATAAATGTAAAGTAATTTATTTTTGACATAATGAAAATGCATAAAGTATAATTGAAAATGTTTTCACATTTTGAATACAGAAGACCCCGACACTGGTGTGGTAAGTTAACTAAACATGGCTAATGGGCCAGTTCAGCTTATGCAAACAGTCAACGTTTTGCAAAAACTTAAAAACAAAAGGTAATTTTAAAAATGCAGAGTGAGTTTCCAACTCATGAAAGGAAAGAATTTGAAAAATCAAATCTCAAAACTTGGAGGGGGATCACTGGAGGGACCTTAAAACCAATCGAGGCATAAAAATCAATTTTCCAAATAATATTTTCAAGAAAAAAACTTTTTATCTTGATTCATTTCTTAAATTCTCAGTAGGACAGAACATAATCAGTTTAACCCGACTTCTTGTTTTCAATAGGTGTTTTTTTTTTTTTTTTTTTTTTAAGCACTTCTTCCAGATGTCAATTGCCTTTTGTCTTAGATTTGTTTTATTCACTCTGCACTAATGGTTTACCCAGCTGGTGTCGTGCCTCTCTCCTCTCAGTGGGTCAAATAAATCCTTGCTTTCCTGACATGCTCAAGCATCTGAGCAGACTGCTCATAGACAACCCTCAGTAGATATCATTGATCAAGTGCTGGAGAGGCGCTGATCTGAATAACTTCAGTGCCGGTCGTGCTGGGTTGCTTTTTCTCTGCACTTCCCTTAGATTTTCTCGGTGCAAGCCATCAGCTAATCTCGCGCCGCCGTCGCGCAGCGTCGTTTATACATCACGAGGTTTCCCCCAACGGAGCTTTAATCACATTCCTAACTGCAGAGACACTCACTGTAATTCACATTTTCAATCATATTATCAGCTTAGATCGAAAAGCGAGCAGGAGGAGGAGGGGAAGGAAAAGGGGGGCAGCAGTCTCACTCAGAAAAACATATCCATCTCCTTTTAAAACGATGTAAAACAGCTGAGGACTGCAGTAGGTGGATTACATGTTGTAAATATTGCTCTGCAGTTTAAAGTCCAAACGAAAACGTGTTTCAGGGTTCCCAGTTTCATTTGAAAAGAAATAAAACAAAAAAAAAAAAAACACATCTCTACCTTGAGGCCTGAGATTTGTTTATGTTTTCCTGCATGAGAAAATAAAAAAAAAAAACAAAATAAATAAATAAAGTAGCAGGCTGAATACAGAGATCTGACTGAGATTTCTGACTAGTTATTCGTTTTGACTCTCTTCATCAAAGCGACCGCCTTGATAAAGGCGACAAACTTTAACTTTGGGTTTGAGAAACATTTTATTTTTGAAAACCTATTCAAAGTTAATTCTACGTTAGTTTTCTCTCATTTAAAGGGCATTTATATTTACATTAGAAACTAGACTAAAAATACTTGGTAAAATTTTGTTTTTATGCGACGTAGATATAATTCAAGTGACATGAGCAACACAAACGTGTCGTGACGAGAGATTATAAGCAGCAAAAAGTAACTTTCCCAGCTTTTTGTTTCCCTAAACTGAGACCTGAGTGTGCCGTCAGCAGCCAGTAAAATACCGACTTCTCATTGCAACTCTATTAAACAAGTTTTTAAAAAATATATACCTCAGCTACCCCTTTAAATTACACAGAACAGAGTCAAGTGAGGACAATGAGACTGCTTGTGGTGCTAGGTGTTCACTTCTTGTGGCCAGACATTAAAAAACAAGCAGTCTGGATTCTATTAAGCCAGATTAAATGGGTTGTAATGAAGTTTTGTGACGTATGATTTCATATTGATTAAACAAGGTCATGATGAATGGCCACCACAGCGGCCTACTCACTGGGGATTGATGGCACCCGGAAATACCTCAGGTTCCTAAAGGTATGAACTGTTTTCTATTGGCACAACAACAACAATAAAAAAAAAAAAAAAAACATAGCTACCATATAGCAGACAGATGTGCATTCACAATCATAATTAATTTGAAATTGAATCTGAAATGGAATTCAAAACAGTTTTAATCTGACAACAACATGCTGCGGCACACGCGGAGGTATTTTTATCCACGCTGGTGAAACAAGCGCCGCTTGGAAACAGGATGCTTTATTCAGAGAAGCTCTCTGTGCTCTTGTCAGGCTTAATTTGCTCCTCTGCAATGGAGCCGCACACAGCAGAGTGACACTACAACCTCTGCCAGCCACATATAAACCCGTAATGGAGACCTTAAATCAGAGCATTCACGAGATCGAGCAGGTGGGAGGGATCACCTCAAGTGTTGGACTGACTGTGTACGTTTGCAATGCATCTTTTGGCGTGACACATTTAATTAACTAATAAAGACACAAAAAAAGGAGAGCTTTTTGTGTTTAGTCTATTAGGTTCAGCACATCACGGTAATTACATGTTCAGGTTAATTTTTAAAAGTTGAATAAATTATGGTTGATTGATTGCACCAAGGTTTTCAATCTGCATCATCTTTTTATAAGATTTTTGAGAAGATAGGAGCAGGGAAGCAGTCAAAAAAAAAAGAAAAACTGGACAAAAGGGTTAATAAAAAGAGCTGTCCTCATTGATTTGAAGAGTATTTCCTCAAGCATGATGCCTGTTGTTCTAAAGGTCAGATGAGAAAAAAAAAGATGAAAGTGTAATGTCTCCTCCCAACTCAAAACGAGACAGGGGATTATTGATTTCAGGCCTATGGAGTTGAAAACACAGGAGGGTATGAAGCAAGATCGTAATCTTGTCATGACCTTGCGCATTTTTCATGTAAGTGGGCCACAGTTTGGTGTCATGTACTGAAATCCCTCAAAAAAAAAAAAAAAGAAAAAGAAAAACAGCAATTTCAAATACATCAGAGATTCTCAAAGTATGGTTAAAAAAGAAAAAAAAAACATTGTCTTTCAATTCTGTAGATTATTTTGTTGATAATCTAGGTTTTCCACGTGGTATGTAACAATTTTTCAACCTCTTCTTTTATGGTATTTATAATGAGAAAATTAGAGAAGCAGAAGGAGCTTCTTTATCCATGTTATGTGTTAGTTCAAATTTTGCAAATTTAAAAGAAAAACTCTGCAACACAGAACAGCTCTTTTCTTAAAATCTTTCTTTGGTACACTGAAACATGCTAGGAGGCTTCAGGTCAGCTTAGCACCAGTTTAGCAAAAATATTTGAGCTGGTTATGGATGCGGTTGAATTATGTGTATCCATAATTTACTCATGATGAAAATTAGAGACATTAGAGGAATAGGGCATAAAGTTTCCAGGCTCTGCTTTCCAAGCCGTTTTCATAATAGAACTTGGACATCAACACTGAATTAAGGCATGTTTATGTGCCGTCTCTGCTTCTACATCATCACAGAATTGCAAATGAGGCCTGATACTGTAAATATGCTACCAGATGTGGTTCATCCAGCATTAGGACCAGGAGCAATCTAAGGTGGATTTGCATCCATAATCTAAAACGGTTAAAGGAAGCAATAGTCCATGTCCTGGATATGTCTGAGACTGCTGCTGTCCCTGTTGCGTGTGTACCTTTTACGATCACACATTTCTTCCCATGAACCTTCCTTTAACATGGTTGGAGATAGCACTAGGCCTCTAAAGGAATTACTTTTTTGTGGCTTACCTTCATGGAGGGTATAAGTAGTTTTCTACTAGACAGTAGGGCATAAAAACGTTCTGTACTCAAAATGATTTTTTACGGCGTTACATAATATTTAACCCCTTAACTGTCATAATGTCTGATAGATGACATATAAGCAGTTTGAATGTTCAGAGTTACTTTTATTCTATTTATTTTATTATAGAAAGAGGCTGATTATGTTATGTTTTCGTTGTTCAGCAATTAACCTGTCAGTTATCCACCTCACTCCAAATTAAAATACGCTGATATATATGTAAATATATGTTTTATTTTAAAGAAACATAACATGTTATAAAGCTTAATACTGTTATTGCTAATGTTATTGTTAATAAACTCTTCCCATTGATTTTTGTCCATTCACATGTACAGGAACCCGTTGCGAGTTCTGCCATTGTTGGCTTGGTGACATAACCAAAACCTTTAAATCTGGCTCACAGTACTAGAAGCCTTTGGATTCTGTTAAGTTTCCTTTAAAGTATCATTCCGTCTCATATTTGCTTTGTTTTTAAAGGTCTAACATCTCACTTTAATTCCATTCACACTCTCTAAATCCTCAATGATTTGCAGAGTACTGAGAGTCTGGAGCCTATTTCCAATGGTCATTTGTCAAAAGATTGGGTAGTCCATCACATTTAAGTTCATTTTGATAAATTAATATATTTGCATCTCAACTTTATTTCCCCTAATTAACCACCACCGGAAAACTAAACTCGTAAAACTGAGTTTGAATGAAAAGACCATTTAACGTACAAGAAACCATTGTCGAGGATCTAACATGCTGCAGCTGTGCTATCCTGCCTTTACTACAGGAATAAATGAAGAATATATTTTGACATGAAATAACTACCAGGCATTTCAGATTAAAATGCAGCATGTCAGCAGGTCTTAAACAAGCTGGCTGCAGGCAAAGGTCTTGAATACTTCAACAACAAAACAATCCGACGCCTACACCCAGGCAGCAAACTACTTATGTTCGAATCATAACCTAAAACCTCCTAAGAGCTGAAAAAGAAATGTCTGCCATGACTAGTTTTATTCAAGACAATTCTGAGGTCAGCTAAGCGTATATGGGGTTTCTGCTACAACACTTTAGAGCAAAATCATTTGGTAACATACAGATTTTTATTTTGTGCTAGCCTTTTTTGTATGACTAAGCATTTCTGATAAAGAGAGGAAGAGAGAGAAAGGTAACCTGAGTAAAAACAAAGTAGAGCTTTCAAATGATCACTGGACTAATGTTGGGGGAAAGAGTATCCAAAGCGACCTGATCGTACTTGATGATAAAAACTGCCATCACCTGTTGGACATCACAATTTTAGATCACTCTGGAGGAAATTTGACCCATTCAGAGGTGGAATTTCTGTTTTGTTAGTCATTTTTACTCTTAAACTCTCCAAAAAAGGTCTAATCACAGCAAATTCATAACATAAGTCGATTACTGTTTATGTTTTTTTCATTGTAACTTATTTAAAATCTATATTTGCCAGGAGACAACTCAAAATCAATTCAAAGACACTAATAACTGTGCTTCCTAGGTAATGCTAAGTTCAACTGCTTTATCGGTTTATTGGATGCCTTAAATATTCAGATTGCTCTACAATTTGACAGCAACTTGCATGCTTCCCTCTGCCACCAGATGCGAAAGTAAGTTTTGATGCCGCCTGGGTAGCTCACAGCAGGTTTGGCAGTGAGAAACAGCAATGCCTTACTGATCCCTCCGGTGCTACCACCCTAAATGCTTGCCCTGAGACTCATTTATAGTCTTCTGCTGTCACATTAAGTCGCTCAAGAAAACCCAGCAAGAACTATGTGGCATATTTAAATTTAGCTTCCATTAGAGCTCCATTAAAAAGGCACACCGTATGTTACAGAGGAGTTTAAAAATAATTGACTTTTAATCAGTTAATTTAATATTACTCACTGTCCACTATTCTGTCAAGAGATCAACTGGCTAATGAGCCCCCTATGAGTTGTCAATCTATAATTACTCTGCCATTTTTGGAGGTTTTTTATGCTCTTCTCTGCTCTTCTGACCTCCCAAATGTATCGCCGTGGCAAGGCAAATGTCACTAAATGCCAGACCAGGCCAGCCCTCCCAAAAGCCAAATGTTAGTTCATCTGTGATGTCAATTTCCACTTAGCCTTACCAGCTGTTCCTCTAGATTGATTCTTTTTAACCTCGGTGACTGAAAACGAGATTGACACCTTGGCCTCTGTTGGCTTTCAGTATATCAACAGAGGCTGTGGACAACAGGGTATTTGTTTACTCCACAGGGTTCCTAGAAAAAAAAAAAGTATGGAATTTGATTGCAGTATTTGCCTTGTCTTTAGATTAGTGTAATAAGTAGAACACACAAATCTTAAGCAGTCTTACTGTGGAAAATGGAGTGCACTTAAGTCTTAAGAATGTGCTTACTCTATTTTCTCTCATGTTCAGAATAAGTACAAACATAACGGAAAGCATCCACGAAGATAGAAGATATCAAAGCATCCAGACAGGAAGTGTTTGAGGTGTGACGCCACTTGGGATTTTCAAGATTGTGTTGCAATTACAATGCCAGGTTTTTAACAATGCCCAACGTTTCAGAATCATCACCTTTTCTACAAGGAGGTCGTCAAGTTTTATGCCAGAAATTGGCAAAACTGTGATTCGGTTATTCACCTCAACCGCAGATACATATATCACAAGGAATACCACAGGCATGCCAGCAGAGTACAAAGAGCAAGCGAGGTTCCAAACAGTTGCCCTGCCAGTTCTCAGATACTTGGCTAACATAATAGTCCTGCCAGAGGAGGAGATGAAAGCCACTGATACCAAGAAAGGTATCAGTGGCCTCTTTACAATGCATGGAGGATTTCACCCCAAGTCCATCACCCTCAGACTCCACATTAAGCTTGAAGGAGAGAAGCAAGAGAGTGTGAAAACTACCATCAAGGATTAACTAGATAGCCCTAAGCAATGAACTGCCAAGTGAATGTCTGGAGCAGCAGAAAGGCCGTGTGGAAAAAAAAGGGTAACCTTTATGAAAGGATAGGCGGCTGCAAACGACATATACCGCCCTCACATTGAGGGAGTGGCTAGTATTGATAACACCTTTGGAATATGACTAGTGTCTGGAGAAGGCTAGATGAAAACCTTCAGACATTCTCACTTTTTGAAAACAACCCCTTTTCAAACAATTGCTTCAACTTCAAAGGCTGAGGACAAATTCGACCTGCCAACAGATTCTCTCACCTGTATCTCCACAGGTTCCTTGACTGCTTCTCTCGTCACTGCTTCACCTTAGGTGGAGGGCCGTGTCACAGTGACGTACTCGTGTGACTCCTTCCATGTTTGGACTTTTGAAAAATTCCTCAACTACACAAGAATCCATTGATTTTTCCTGGTGAATAGCAAATTCTAGTAAAATTATGTTTACTTCATAATTGTAAACCAACAAATTACAAAAAAGGTCAAGTGGAAGACATTTTTTGCAAGGTACTCCGTCATATTTAAGGCTGAATGAAAACTATTCCAGATTATGAGAGAAATGAGGCGAATCCTGCCAAAATGACTGCCTTGAGAGCAGTTGTATCTGGCTAGATCGCATGCCCTGTTAGCTAGCTGTGAAGAGAAGATGAGCCTCCCACTCTGCGCTTTTCAGTCTGACAAGTATCTGCAAATGGAGTGAATCGCTTCAAGTGTACCCTGGGTAAAAGTTCGCTCTCTTCCACTTCCTCTTTCCTCTCCCACAGTGACACTCAACATCTGTGGCTGCGGTGACAGACTCCACATGTAATCCATAACCATAAATTTGACGACATCTCATCTGGGCGCAGATGCAGGGTCTAATATCACCGTCCACTAGTCAAGCATCCCCTGAACATCCAGGAACTTAAATGTAGAAAAACCTGGGGGCGGATACCATCTGCGGACATTTTTTAGTTGACTGGAAATACCGTTTATCGCTTCACCTCCCAATAAATCACATGAATTTCATATTTTGTGTAAAGTCTGATATTATGTAATCAATGGTATTGGATACAGTATGAAGGCCCTTTCCTTTCCACACCTTTTACATTTTTTTCCACTGAAATTGAATTACAAAAAACGATACTTTTTGTATTTCTCAGCAGCTTTAATGGAATCTGTCTTTAAATCTATACCAAATCTTGCTTCATCCAATAGTTCAGTCAATAAATTTACTTTATTCATTAGGATGAAGCCCAAACTGTCTCTAAATAAAATTTAAAAGTGACAGAAAACTGAGCAGTTGTATTCTGACTTTTTTGTGTCCTTAATCCATTTTTTTCCTTCATTTCATTCTTCCATTCCCTTACCTCTGTCCATCCTTCCTTGTCTATTTAATATTCTATTTTTGTTTTTGTGACCTACCTCTTATTTCCGCATGTCTTTAACATAGTTTTACATCACAATGTGGTGTTAGCTGGTATTATATCAAAAGCCAAGGTGCTGTAGAGAAATTCACTATGAAATCATGGAGGATGTTTGCATTTTATATTTTACAATGAAGAAAAATGACAAAGAAGTCTGGAAAGATTTCTGGAAATGCCAAACTGCATCTATAGGTTTGGCTATGGTGGTTGCTAGGAGATGTTTTTCAGAATCAGGTTTAAACACAAAATCTGTGTTAGAAGCATAGCTCCAGCTTCAATTAAAAGCAATGATTAAAAAGGTAAACTAGGGTGTATAATATAACTTTATAATAGTCTTGTGAACAACCCGTACGTTAGCTTCAGGGTTCTGATGCTGGATGTGATTGGTTTGATCCAGCCATGTTCAAACAATGGAGGCCTGGAAGATCGATAGGGAGGATTAATTCTGGTGTAAATGGGGCCTAACAGAGGGAGTTACACATCATTACTTTTTAAAAGGAAGCCGATCTACATAGAAGGCAATGACAGGGGAAAAATGTAATGTTAGAATTTATCATTTTAATAAGGTATACAGGTTCTTTCTGTACATAAGCCCCCCACTCAGCCCTTCAATTGACCAGTATCATTTTAAGTTACAATGATTGCATCCATTGTACTCTGTACCAAGCTCCAAGGCCACCTCAGTGGTCAATAGCCTGTGATAAGCAACCTTATTATGTCTGATGCTGCCAAGTTGTCACCACCTGTGAAGTAACACCGCTATTAGCAGCCAATAGTGGCCTCCACAAAAGACAGACTTCAAGCTAATGCTATTAAGTCTTGGGGTCAAATACAATGAGTGTTTCTCTCTGTATGTGGCTGTATTGTATGAGCTACCATTTCATCACAACTGGTGTCAATTTAGCAAGTCCTTATCTCAATAAGTGCCATACTAATACCATCATTTTTTTATATAAAGAATAATATTACCTCAGATAGATGAGATGGGACTTGGATACAATTAGAAATCCCTAAGCTAGTTTATAGCAGTATAACAAAATGCATTTGGGAAGTTGTCAGACCAAGATAGTTAATATGCCATTGGGAAAACAAACAGTCATATTCAGTATATTAAAACTCAACTCTTTTCAGTAACTTAAATCATAAAATGAAACATATTGCAGGGTTTAATAATAGACTGATGGTTACGTGTCTATGTCTATTATGATGGTTTTCCACTCACAACTAAACAAGATATTTGATATTAGAATAATATTACTTGAAAGTCATAATAAAGGTTGGTATTTTCAAAGGTACTTTTGATCTGACAGACAAGCCTAATCAGAACAAGTAGTCTTATTTATTTAAATTTGACTGTATATATTAGCACATCCTATCACGATGAACTTTATGTGATATTCTCTCAATGTGTGTCAACATTTCTATAGTTCTTGAACACGCAGACTGGAAGAGTGTATTCAATCTCTATTTATAAAGATAAAGAAATGGGAATTTCTTTAGGTTTTACAAAAAGTACTATCTTATGTGAACCAGATATGGTGTATCATTTCATTCTATGAGCTAATAGTGTTAAATCTCTAATAGCATCAACATTTATAATAAAAATAAAATCACTATGAGATGAAATAAAAAAAAAGTTAGGAAAAATGAGTCGTCCGAATGTGATTTTGGAAGTTTTTGTATAATCTCCATATTTAAGAACACCAGGTGGATGTCTAGTAGCTACCGCAATGTTTTAGCTAGCAACATCATTTTACAAAACAAACAAAGCAAAGTTTGCATGCAAAGTTTACTTTTCATTCTTTTATGTCTTTGAGTTTTTTAAAGTTGAACAACAGCCGCCGTCGGACAGATAATGGCTCTAAATTGACCAGGGGAGTGAGAGTTTGTGGATGTGCGACTCAACTAGACACGGTGTTTTGAAACCGAATAAAGGAATTTTCCGCTTGGCTGAATCACGAAATATGAACAAAAAAGAGCAATTAACCAGTCTGCATCCATAAAATTGACTTTTCTTCTTCTTTCTTTCGTCCGTTTTTCTTTTCTTCATAAAATGTTCAGAATAATCACGTGACTCCTCTGTTGGTGCAAAGAGGCCTTCGTCTGTTCTATGAATACGATGAATTTCCAATTTATTTATTCAGTCCCAACTCGCATCTTGGATGACCTGCTGCACTGGCAACAGCAAAAGATTGTCTAATAACATATACTATGAAAAAGTGGGAACCAAGGTCTTTAAATTAAAAGCAGCCTGGAGAACAACTTTACTCTTTGTAAACTGGCTCAGTGATTGGCCAAATGCTGTATTGAGTGAAAAGATATATCAGGTGAAATATTAATCTTAAATATGTAACAAAAAATATTCTTTGATGGATAGGTTACCAAGGATTAGATGCATTACTGAAGGCTCACAACGTGGCATTAGTGGGGAGGCACATCAATTGAAAAAAAAAACTGGCATTATACATTTCGACTGGCCTGCAATTGCCCAGCAGACTTCAACCACATCCAAACATCAACAAATATATAACATGGTTAAAGTCAATGTTGGTGAACAAATAAGGTACTGACGAGTAAACACCCTTTCAGTTTTCCTCTTTTTGGCATCTGGAAGCAGAAAGTTAGAAGAAAATAAACACAACAAAAACTTTCAACAAAAGTGAATAATAAACCAAATTTGACTCAATGTTTTATAACTGATATCAAGTTGGAATGTTTGTAATTTACTTTGAATCCTGCATAGACCACAACATTGTCTAGTAAATGCTAATTATTGAGAATAATATTTTCACATTAAGGTGGGGAAAAAATTCACTTGGGTGAAAAAGGTGATGCCTTAAAACAGGGGTGTCATAATGCACTTGTTTAGGCTGCATCCCTGCCCCAACACACTTGAATCAAATGACTGAAGTCCCTCTGCAGTCGCTTAGCTATAATGAGCCATTCATATGATTCAGGTGTGTTGGAGAAGGATGCATCTAAATGTTGAAGGAAGGTAGCAATCAAGGACTGGACATGCCTTAAATGCTGCTATAGTTGTTTTGCAAATCTGCATAAAGTATTATAACCCTGTCTTTCCGTAATCACTGACAGTGTGATACAAACTCTCTCTCTTTCAAAAAAAAAAAAGAAAAAAAGAAAAAGGAAAAATTCATTCAGCATTGCAGAACATCACATTTACAGCACTGCACAACTTTCATAACAGAATGAATCAGCATTTTGCTGCAGGACATCAGGCTTTAACAGACTGAATGAATCTTTCGGGGAAAGCAGCCCTCTTGTTTGGTGTCACGGCAGAGCACCGGAACAGAGCCAGGGTTTGTTTTTGTTTTTTTTTTTGTCTATCGATTGTGTGTCCTCAACAATTTATGGCCGGGGTCGGTTAAGGTAATGTTGAGAACGTATCCTCTCCTGTGATTTCCAGGAATGATCCGTCTCTGTAGGGGGTGCTGTTTTCCTAATCTGGCTAATCACAGCCCTATCTCTTTTTGTGTACCTGAGAGGAATGAAAAACAACCTTCAACAAAGTAAAAATAAAAAGCAAAACAGGTAATTAGGATTGGTTCCCCTATATTTTTAGTTTCTCTCCTATAAGTTTCAACTGTCTGAGCTCTCATGAGTTTCCTCTTGCTTTAAATGAGGGGAAATAATAATAAGAAACCATGTTTTGCTTTTTTTTAGGTCTCTGTTGTATACTTGTTTCACTGTTGCTAATCCATTTCCATTACCCTTTTGTAAATTTGCAGCTTGCCTCTGTGGGGACTTCTTTAATTGATCAACGGGCAAGCTTTTGGCAATGTTATTAGCGATGACCTATTGTTTATTTTGTTAATGAAAGCTGCAGCCATAATCCTCACATGATAAAAGGGGGGAAAGGCTATCTTGTTAAGTTACCAGAGCAGCTAAGAAGCTTAAACAATTTGCACACTTGACCAAATTAGATGACTGCATAACTTAATCTCCTGCAAATGAATTGTTTGTCACCCCATAGCACCTGGTTAGAGAACGCAGCAAGCCTGAGATTTTAAATGGTAGGCAGAGAACTTTGTAATGTGAAGATTTAATTGACATATGGGGGAAGCTACTGTATCAACCACATTAGGTCAGTATCAACTCAGTTGAAATGTCTCCAAACTGCAATGGACGTTTGTTGTGTGGGCGTGCTTTGGATTTTAATTAATTCTGGCATTGGCTTGATTTGAGGGGGTGTCTCTTTTTCAACTGTACAGTTGGATACGCTTCAGGGAAACTTAACCGACACAGTAACTCCTCTATAGGCTCCACTTACTTACAGTTAGGGCACACTACCATTGACCAAAACTATCCAGGATGAATGCCTTATTCATCTTTAAGATGTTGGGTCATTTTGTGCAAGTCTTTTTGAAGCATCTTTTGCAATAAACTATGACTATGGGAGCCCAAATAAGTCACTGTGCATGTTTTTCATCCCACTACTTATGCTTTTCGCCGTCCTTTCTCATCTGTCCTCCAGACTGTGACCCATAAAATGAGTGTGGTACAATCATGGGTGTTCACTTAATCTCAGAAGAACTAGTAAGAAAATGAAGGTGTCTTAAAGATGAGTTTCAGGCCAGGAACAGCAAGAGCATATAAAGAATACATACGAGACATCTCTGCAAGTTACTTTTCAGGCGGCATTTTTTTTTTTTCTTGTCTGCAAAAATAAAATGCCCCAATAGACCAACCCAGCTACGTGGTTGTATATTTAACTGTCCTAAATTGTCTTAATGGGGACAGAAAAGATATTAGACTGAAGCAATTACGCAACAGTTATAACCTTTTATTATACAAATAATTTCCATTGCTAGATAACTTAAGTTCTAAATTATAACTCGTACTGTGGGTTGAACAACCCATAGAATATCATTATTTGAAAACTTCATTTCTGTAGGTTATCTTTGCCTGATAACATTTTCTGGTTGATGATCAGAAACTTTAAATGTGATTAAAAGGAAGAGGAAATTTAAAAAGTACAGATACAGCTTTACCACACTGTATTTCCAAGCCTAAATGTTTTAAAACAGATATTCGTGTTTCCAAGACTTTATTCGACAGAGAGGTTTGTGAGAGGTTCAAGGACACTGATAGCACCGTACTGGTGTCTTAACAAGTAAGATATGTGAGTGGTGGAGCCTCAACAGCAGGACAGAAGTTCTCTCATATATCTGGGAACTAAAATCAATGCTTAAAAAAAACAAAAACTTTCCGAAACCTAATGTGTTTTCTTGCTATCCAATATTGTTGACAGACTAAAATTTGCTTTTGAGCAATCCTCGAATTTACCATCTTTCAAATTGTTCAAATTTAATTAGCACTATAAATGATTCACACATCTTTTTGTACACGGCTAATTTTTCTCCACCTTGTCATTTACTGTATTTGCCAGCATCTTCTTAAGCTACTCCAACAACAGACTCATAACATCCAAAATAATCATTCTGCCATGATGCTCGACTGAGGCTTTAAAATTACTCTGGGCAGCTTTGAGAATCCGAAGTGCTCAGAAAAGCACCTCTATGTCTATGTTCGTCATTATTAGGCATCATCAACATGGATTAAAAGAAAACTACTCAGCGGTGGACCAGAGACGTCATCTTGATGATTAAAGGCGGATGGGCAGTGACTTGTCAGTGATGGGGAATGTACACTTCCTGCCCCCAGACTTCATTAAAAGGAGATTCATGAGGCTTAGCCCGGAAGACCACTCGCTGACAGGAAAAGGGCGAATGGGCATGTGCTGAGCGGAGCATGTGCTGGCACATGTGGACATCATGCAGCCCGTAACGCTTAGTTTAGGGAGATTTCTCTCAACGCACATTCTTGTAGTGCTTTAGCTCAACAGCTAATTAGAAATGTATTACCGTCTGTCTCCGTAGCTTTGTAATCAAGTTATGAAATGAAAGACTGGGCCTTATTATAACGGCAGTTATAATCAGTTATTTCACCTTACCTTGGATTGATATCAATTAGTTGGAGAGACAACGTTTGAAAGAAAAAAACAAAAAAAAACCATCTTGCAACACCGAACAAGGTTAGTCAAGGTAAACCTGAAAGCCAGTAAAAGCTTGTCGGCTGAGAACAGACATTTCTCTGAGGAGCGACAGCGGCATCCGTCACAGCTACACGGCAACCGACTGCATTTATTAATCGAACTTTTCCGGCTCCTTCAATTCCATGGTTGTCTTCCAGATGCATGTATGCTCAGATCTCACTGACCCCCACCCCCCTGACGTGAGCCCACACCCACAATCACACCTGCTACCCATTTCTGCACCGCCGCGCACCGTTCCATGGTGAGCTCGTGCTGCACCTTGAGCCCCCCGTCATTTCATTAACTTTGGATGTGATCCAGCTGCCTCTAGAAAGCTCATTTTATAGGTTGAGTAGTTGCCGAATTGATTTGTACGCTAAAAGAAGTATTACCAGCCAATATTATCGATGAAGACGCATGGACCAGTTTGAAAACTCAATATTCAACATCACATTTGACTTTGGGAACGGTTTGAGAACCACAGACTTTTTTAGATTCATAAATTAATGGATTAACTGTGATAATGGTCAGATGAGCAGATATTGCAAGTAAACACTAATACAGTCCCAGAAACCAAAAATATTGGTTCAAGCCTGGAGGCACTCACCAGGAGGAGAGTCTTAAAGAAGAAATGATGGAAGGAAGGTAATAACGCAAAGCGAGTCTAAATTGCTTAACCTTCAACAGCTCCACTTAGTTCACCCGTTGCAAAGTTCATTCAAGGGTTGCTGGCAAGCTCTCAGAGGTAGTTGACATTTGATGAAGATGTGGAGTATTTCCAGCTCTTGGTTCCACATTAGCATGAAGTAAGTTAATCTTTCAGAGCTCCGGATGGCAGCAGCTTTTTGGTGCTACACTCTCCTACAGTATATGATGCAAATTAGTATTTTTTGAATTGTCCAGATGGCTTAGAAGCTTTTACCGCCAGTTATTAAAACATATTGAGAAACTGTTAAAAAAAAACAACAATGATATGGTGTGAAGTGCTGATTTTAGTAAACAAATACTCATCGGTTTAGAAGGAGCTCTGTGCTCTTTCCCCATGTACTCAGATGGAATCTCAGTGGGGAGCTGACAAGCTGGATGGCTAATTTCCTGACTGGAAAGGCTCACAGTGTCAGAACCATTCCATCAGCAACCTCCCCGCAGAGCAGTGCACTAACATCTTAATTCCTGTTTGGTAATACGGGATCTGGCTAAATTTATCACATGTAAACAACTCAGTGAGTCCGACTTGGGACCTGCCCTCGTAAAAAGGGAGGCTGCTACTCACACGTGTTAAGCTTGTTTTACTGTGACGGTTTATGTTGAAACGGAAACTTGCAGAAAAGTCTCATTTTAGTGGGTCATCTTTGAATTCCTTGACATCCATAACCTTTTTTTTTTTCACCAAAGTCACTACATTCTGTAAAATCCATGTTCAAAATCATCTTCAATAATGACACTTTAGATAATTAAGAAAAAATAAATCAAACAAGAATGCAACACCCCCATAAGCGAGTAAGCGAGTGATAGAAGTCAAGAAATTGTTGGTATTTTGAGCTGCCATTATTTTTGTCCCTATATGTCACTGGGTTGTCATAGTAAAGTTTGAGACTTGAACCTGAAAAAAGAAAAAAAAAACATTATAAGCATCTTTAGCATCTTCTCATTTCTGTTTCTTTGAATATAAATTCGACATTTACCCTAATTTACACTATACAGTATCTCAATGATGATGTGCTAATTTGTAGCATACATTTTTAAATTGCGTAAGCGAGTGATAGAAGTCAAGAAATTGTTGGTATTTTGAGCCGCCATTATTTTTGTCAGCCAGTTGAACTCTGCGCGGATTCTGCCAAAGCCAAAACGCAGCGTTACAAAAAAATAAGTGTAAAAAACATAACGACATAAGTGCAAATGTCTTGAGCTTTCCTCTCAAATTCAAACATAAATTATTGATTTAGGCTTGCAAACAAGCCTAAATAAGAGACAAGACTTGGTTTTTTTTTTTATCTCTCCCTTCTGTGAAAATAAAAGGCAAGGCCGAACTGAAAGTTATCAGAACACGCTGTGGGCAGCTTGTAGAAGTGGTCCGCTGTGTCTTCTCCTTTCATGAAAGCTTGGTTGAAATATAATGAACATTGTCTGTGGCTCATTTAATGTAAGTTGAGAAAATACCTATCTTGGTGTGACAATAAAAAGACAAAGTGTGGATCGAATGTGTATTGCTGATATTTTCTCTGGCCGTTTTGTTCTCGCCATTTCTTTGACCCGAGTAAACATGCAGGGCTTACAGATGTACTTTGCTGCCTGGTCCTCTGCAGAGAGCAGAATCTGTGCGCGTGGAAACGCACGCTTGGAGGTGAGCCAATCTCAGATGTAAAGCTAAATGCCTCGAGGGCGAGCCGGCAAATATTCCACAGGAAAAGATCATACGATCAAAGGGTTCATCCAGCATGCCTGTGGAATATGCGCACACTGAGCTGAAAGGCAGCAGGTCAGCGAACAGCCACACAGTGTCTTCATGTACTATGCTGTCGACTTGGTGTCCTTGATTTCATAATGAGACAGTTTGGTTATATAAATATATTCATAGCTGGTGGGTGGACCTCATTATTGACATTGCAGGCAATGCAAATGACTGGAGCTCCAGTGTTACAGGAATCAGGGGCAAATGTTGAATGCTGATAGAGATGATGAAATGAATGGACATTGGGGATGCTTGAACATATACCGAAGGACATGTCTGCCTGAGTGAAGCTTCTACATCTGCTTTTTGTCCAGTTTTTTTTTTTTTCGAAATGATTTAGTTGGTTTTGCTATTATTATTTTATAATAAGGACGCAAAACAAGGAGCTTCTATTACCAGTTTCACAATTGGCGGCCGAACCGAGATGTCCCAGTTGGAGTTCCATCGATTCCTATTCTTTATTTTTTCCAAATAGGCAGACTTGCATCAAAGTTGTAAACATTTATCTTCTGACAAGAACAGACATGTGAGTTGAAGACATGTTTTGAAGTGCTGAAAGCAAACAAATTATGAAATCATGAAAAAGAAGCATTTGATGACAAATTTGGAAGATGACATATGTTCCAAATTACACTGCTGAGTTTGAGTCCCTATTGTCCTAAGTAGAAGAACTTCACGACATAGTGGCGATTTTGACAAATAAGCAAAAAAACAACAAATTGTTTATAAAAGTTACTGCACCTTTAAGGACAGATACACTTTTGATGTCATATTCATGTAAATTTTAGCCACGCCTCAGCCAATAACCAAGTGTACCAGAACTTAATGTTGGACTCCTTTCTTTTAATAGGTATAAAGTCATTAGCTGATGATGTTCCAAAACTGAGCAAAATGTTCTGTGCATGTATATAATGTTAAATATCCAGATACAAATAAATAGTAAAGATTTATTTCAAAAAGTGATATAAAAAGTTTTTTGTTATTAACTAAAAGAAAACATATTTTTGGTGAAAGATACAGACGCTTTAAGATTTTTCCTTAGTTCCAAATGTTTTTAATTCATCGATTTATCATACATTTTGCTCAAAGTTCCATTTGGCCTTTTCCAAAAGAAGTCAAAAATGCACTTTTAAGAATTATATTCAGAGTAGTCTGGTCTGGGCATAAAAGCTAAAATGCCACTCAAAAAGAAGTATAGAGAAGAAGTATGGGATAATATTTTTTTTTTATACTTCAAGCATGTTACCCATTTGTGTCAATGCACGACCATGAAGGGCTTCAGGAAAAGCATTTCAAATCAGTACGGAGGACTGACGTACAACTCATGTAAAAACTTGGACACAATTTTTATTCTGCTTTCCTCTGTGCTCCCAGGGAGCAGCGAAGCCGTAAATGTCAAAATCAACTCCACTTTCGGTTTTTTGTTGAACACATATCAGGGCATTGCATTGCTGAGTCCAACACAAAGAGAGTCCTATTTTACTGCATGTACAGTATAAAAGGGGGGAGGCACTAAGTTGTGCAAATATTGAGTTCTGAAAGCGGCTGGGTATGATATAATTGAGGCAAAACAGAATCATAATATTAGGCTCCATACTTTATGAAAGAAAGAGTCAAAGCGTTATTATATGTTTTTTGAGGGCCTACACATTAACGGGGTCAACCAATCACTTCAACAGAAAGTTAGGTGGAGGGAAAAAGTGTGCCTTTCAAATTATTTAAAACTTAACATTTTGAATTTTTATTAGCTCTAAATTATAAATAAACATTAACAGTTGAAATATATATTTAAGATATGTCCTCTTGTTTGGGTTTTGATTTCTTTTCCAAAATAGCCCAAATTATTAGTGATGACCTAATTTACTGGCATGCACTTGTTGCACAATTAATCAAAACTCTACAGTTCTCCAATTCTTAAAGGTTTTCCTTTTCCTTTTTTGTTTTTCTTTATTTTTTTATGGATCGCTTCCCAGATGATTCATGCTACCAACCATATGTTTGGACTGGACTTTCAAGCTTACCATGGTTAAAATATTTCTATACTTTCCATTAAAGTTACAAAAAAGAAAAAAACATCAGTAATTTGGAATTTCACATGATTAATTTCTTGAAATGATAAGACAAAAAAAAAAAAAAACTGTTTCCCTTTCTACAAAGGCCAAAAGGGGGAGGGAAATTCCCATTTGATTATCTTTTATCTCCTCTTACTTTTTATTTCTTTTTTACACTCCACTGCTCCAAATATCTTGCACACAAATTCATCACAGTTGCATCTTTTTTGTGTTCTCACAGAGACGTTGTTCATCATCCAGATCCCAGCTTCCTCAAGCTGAGTTTTTTTTTTTTTTTTTTTCCGAGCAGCTCGTTTCTCAGTTTGAGACGATAACTATCTCTCTGCTTCGCCCGGCGCACTCACGGCCCCCGAGAACCCGCCCCGGGGCCACGGGAGCGTTATTGATCGCTGGGTTTTTTTGATAACGCTTGTTGCCGTTTCGCTGTCCACATTCACACATATACAAAAAAAAAATAATAATAATACAAATATGTGGGAAAGGAAAGCTACAAGACAACCATAAAGAAGCTCCATGACAACAAATTGTAATGCAGGATTTGGATTAAATAAAGCTACTTCTACAACCTTTATATATATGTGTGTTTCATTTACTTTATTATAAAGCACAAACTTCTATTATTATTTTTTTTAATAGTGCTGTAATAATTAAAGAGCAAGCGCAACAAAAACAACTCGTAAAGGCCCTTGGGGGAAGTGGCGCTCTGGCAAAACACAGACGTGCCTCCCAGCTTCCCCCCCACTGTGAATTATTTATGGTTGCATTTCTCTGGACGCGGTCTGGGGGTGAATATTTCATGCAACTTATTTGCCCCCGCTGTAATGGGTTTGACTTAAGTCTGACTCTGCTGTTGTCGACCGGGGCCCCCCTTGCCAATTGCAATGCTAACCTCAATCTGCCCCCAAAACGTGAAACTCGGTCCACAGGAGGCGAGGTGAGTTGAGGTGAGGTGAGGTCTTATTCTGTTAGCCGTTGGATGAAATGCGATGCGGAGCACGGCCCGGTGAGGAACCCATCCAGAAGACCAGTGTGCTAACTAAAACTGCTCTTTTTTTTTTTCCTGCGCTAAAATCCAGATCGTAAAACATTTCGATAGACCAAACAGTGCCTACACGTTGTGTCGCTTTTTATATTTAATAAACAGTTTAAATGTGTATACTGAAGAGGACAAAATGCAGCACCCTATTGGCTCACCGCTGGACAATCCCATATTAACACATCCATCACCTAGAGATGGTTTGTTTTGACTGATGACTAGAAGCATTGGAAGCTGCCTGGAGCATCTTCACAACTTTTTTTTATCTTATAGACAACAACTACATTGATGTAGGAATAACATATAGTCTGGCTGAAAAACGTGACCAAAAAAAAAAAAAAAAAAACGATGACGAAAGCCACTATATGTACTTTATATGGTGAAAGTCAATAAGAAAACATGGCTTGGAGATTTACAGATTATTTCTAAACAAGTCCTTTTCACATATTGTTTCTTTATACATTTCAGGGTTTGTGTAGAGAAAAACTCCTCCAGAAACTACATCAAGATCGAAATGTGTCGCGTGGTTTAAGACCAGTGCTGTTTGTGACACACAGTTAGTGGCTAAATCTTGAGTCAAAGGTTAAAGGTGTGTAACATTTTGGACATTTTTCAGTATTTTACTATTGCAGCAACGGCTCTTTTGAGATCTGTTGGCTATAAATACCCAGAATACAGATTTGTGTCTCTTAGAATATTTTAGACACATGCTCAGTAAACAAGAGTGATTGAAAAAAGTTAGAATAAAAGAGCTTGCAACATAACACTTTTCTTTTTATGGTTCACGTATAGTATGTTTAATAGCCTGAGGATGGAACATAGTGTTTTTAAAGTCACTGCCTCTTTAATTAAGTTTTTGATATTGCGGCTATTTATCTTTACATTTCATCCAATTTTAGATGCAGTTTATCTAATTTTAATATTCTTCAGGTCTGGTTTGTAATAAAATTAGATTTTGTGCGTTGACCAATTTACTTCACTCCTTTGCTTTATAAGTGTTGCACCATTCACTTGAAACAAATTTAGTTTCATTCACTTTTATTATGGGATTGTGAAAAAAATAAAAATAATAGTATGTGCCCTCTTGCAGACTTCTGTTTTTACTTTCATCTCCTTCTTAAATGTTTCATAGAATAGTGATAATATGAGTAAATACAAGGAGCAATTTTCAAATAATGATTGATTTATTAAAAGGTATAAAATCTGGCTACTTCTTTTTAGTTTAATTATAAGACGCCTCTCAGGACTTATTACTGCAATAATTAAAGATTCATTTAAGTAGGACCCATTTCACAACATGAGGTAGGCAGAAATATCGTAAAAGTTAACACATTGTACCCTGAACTAAGACAATTCAATAATAATGTGAAATAATGTGAAAATACCCAATAAAGTTCTGGACTCAAATTCAATTGAGAAGCTGTTATTTCCTTATTATGGTGGAAAGTCATTCAGTAAAATATCATTCTACAAAAACAAGCTTAGCCAACAGTGATGTAAGATTCACACACTTAATGCAAATGCTTGATGGGTGGAAAATCCGAGAGTCAAGAACGGTTTGGGTAGATTTTTCATCAACATAATTATGTTTAAAATTGCCTTTTGCTTTTATTTTTTTTTATTATTATTATTTGTATATGTTAATTTGTTAGATTAACCAAAAACATCAGAAAAAAATTCTGCAAGTGAGAAAATACTGAAAAATCTTACACATCAGAAAACTCTTTGAAAAATATGTGTTTTCTGCACTAAGTTTTACTGATTTAAGAAAAGGTAACGAGAATCAAACACATGAAGCCTCACAAACCAGTCATGTGTTGAGTTTTTCCAGCACAAGAGATCACTTAAGTCTTTGGGTAGTTCTGGAAATACTCGACATAAAACTTTGTCGGAACCCTAACCTAAATCATTTGCAAGACTTCATAAACCTGTTTTTGTATACTTTATTGCTTTATGTGTGTGTACTGTCGTGGAGCTGATTTTTTTTTTTTTTTTGTCTTTCTCCCATCATTAACAAAACGAAAGAATCAATTCCAAAAGCCCTCGTATCTTTCCTTGTGTGACTTTTCTGCTTTCTCTGACTCGATCCATCCATTTTGCGGTGCTGAATTCAGGTCAGGTCGGCAAGTGGAGGGAGAGCAGAGACGCTACTCTCCTCTGAAATGTGCTCAGTCCCTCTGTGTTTCCAGGCCAAGGAGATATGAAATCCCTCCACTGAGTTCTGGGTCTACCTTGGGTCTACTCCCAGCTGATTGTCTCCAGATCACCTTCAAAGCCGGGCACTTGGGAGTCATCCTAATCAGATTGCCTAAACCGCTCAGTTGATTCCCTTTGATTAAAAAAAAAAAAAAAAAAAAAACAGTATTGGCTTTTTCCAGAATCCCTCTGGATGTTGAAGTTCCTCGTATTAGCTGAGTCTGAGCTTATAGCCACAGAACAAAATCATCTCAGCTAGAGTGGCTGAAATGTAACTCTGCAAGCCAGAACATCGAGTTGATGAAAGAACGTCATTTTTGATAATTAGTAACTTTTTCAGAGACTCTAAACCAGACCTCCCGATTCTCAGCTCTACAAATCATAATTAAAATCATCCAAGCAAAAGCATAAAGGCTTATTAACGGAGTTAACGATCCAGAATGAAATGGGTTTTCTGCTGCTGGTTTCTGTAAGACCACTACAACCATCACCGCTGAGACTTTGTTTTGATTTTAAGGGCAATAAAGACAATACATTAAAAAAATAAATAAAAAAAAATCCATGCTTTGCCATAAGGTGGCAACAAAACACATAATGCAGTTTTGGCCATTTTAAAGTTATGCTAAGCTTTACGTTAGCATAATTCAACTGCGATTTAAATCATATACAACTTCAAACGGCACAATGAAACACGGATGAGAATGATATTACAATATACTTTGGCTCAATAAAGATTTATCCGACAAAAAGGGATTCATTTAAACGTCATCAACAAATGCGATACAAACTTTGAAACGTCTTTGTTGGTAAAATCTTTTATAGGGGAAAACAGTTTGAAGTCTTTCCCTTCAAACTGTTTTTTTCTGCTCACCTTAATTTATTCTTACAGTTGCTGCGCAATTACGTATTCTTCCATTTGTTCCTTCGCTTTAGGTTTTTATCACCGTTCGATGCAACTGCGACTGAAAAGGCAGGTAAATGGGCCAGATGTGAAGTTCATTCGCAGCAGGAATTGCATGACTATAAAGTGACTTTTTTTTTTTTTGTTTTTTCAGGATATGCCAGGAATTGCTTGTTATTGTTGTTCAGAACCTTGACGATCAAATGACTTGTGATTGCAAAGAGGTCGGGACTCAATTCAGCAAACCAACATCTTTAACGTACCTTGACAAAGTGATTCAATTGAATATAGGACTCAGATACAAAGTAATGACATTTTTGGTATGATTGGCAAAATGTTTGCCTTTTTATAAAAGCTTAATTCAATGCATATTACTGGAATCTTGTGGGAAATTTATATACTTTGCGTTAGTTGGACGGTCATGTCTTTGTCAGAGGTTTTTCACATTTTCAGGCAGAGCATAACGTATCATTTAATTTTTGAAATCCTAACCTAAAACAGTTTTAACAATATCACCAGTTTCATATTTAACAATCAAAAAAAGGAATATTTTTTATATAGCAATTTGAAAATGCATATTTTTTTTTACTACCAATTTAAACTCCGTGGCTTACTGTTTCCATGGTCCAAATATGATGAGACAGAGTTCTGTTTTTTTTCAAACTACATTCAAAATAGCATCAAAACATCTATTTGGTCAAACTTGTTCATATCTTCATTTACTAAAAAGTTTAAAAATGAATGGAAAAGCCACAAACAAAAGGCGAACAGACACATGTTTGTCTTCAATTACGCGTGGAATGAAAATCAACAGGGAAGGTAAAAAATAATAATAATAATGGTAATAATCTGAGATCGGTATTGCTTAAATCGATTTGTGATATTCTCAACACATTCACACTTGTTTACATCTTCAGAAAACTCTTCCTGGTCATTCGGCTGTTCACTATGTTCTACAAACACAAAACATGTCCACCAATTTGCAGGAACTTAATATGTGTAGCTCGGTTTAAGTGGCTTTTTTTAAGCTGCAGTGATTTAAAGGTCAGTTCAAAGTGATTTACTCAGCTAACAGAATCTATCCCTGAGAAAACTGGCCAACTAATGACTGGAGTGAAAAAAAAAAAAGTAATGCACCCACTGTGCAGAAAGAAACTTTTAAAGACCCATAAAAATTCTTGATAAGTATAACTTTAATGCCACTAAAAATATAATTGGAAGCAAAATGTGAAATACAAAGTGGTGGACCGTGAACTTAACTTAAATTTCCCTTATCTTATTAGTCTTATTTCTACAATTGTAAATGCCGTTCAAACTTACAAGTTTATATTCCTTAATCCAAACAAATATTTCACGATTTTTGCCTCATCTAGATGCTAAATCCAAGCAATGATGGGCCTGAAATGGAATAAATCCACATTTATGATTTAAAGTTCACAAATCTGCAGTTTAATTAGTGAAGTAGCTCAAATGTTCCAACTCCAATAGACTCAACATGCTAATGCTAATTAGCTAAGCTGTAACTTCATGAGAACATTCCATACAATTCCATATGTTCAGACTGCCCAATATAGTATTCAAGGAAACAAATCTAGATGAATACATTTTAATGTTCCTCTACTTATTTTGAATAAGCTGACTGGGACCCATCGGTTTAGTTTTTGGCGCATATAATCTGACAGTAGCGTAGGTTCTAATAAATAATGAGATCAACATTTTTGGAATCCTTGCAGGAGTTTCCCCTCTCCAACACAGTTGCCGCCCTGGGCAGCCGCCTATCTGCTCTAGGTTAAGATTAATCTCTGCTGAGATTACAGACAAATCTCCATCCTTTTTTTTAGTGATTGTTGCTTAGGAGCGTGGATCTGGCACAGAGCATGAGCAACGCTCTCCGACTCATAGATGCCAATGCGTCTTTTGAATGACTACGCGTGGAAATCTGCTTATAGTCCCCTGTTTGCAAAACATCACGAGCTATGTTGCAGCATTTCTTCCATATTAGATTCCATAATAAATTAGTTTGTTTACTTGCTTCCTCATCAACCTTGTTGCTGTAAAAATCACGAATGATCCATGGTTCAATAAAAACAAGTCTGTTTTTAGTCTCACAGTCACAGATGTGTCAGATTGATCCAATTAAAAGCGTGCAGTTTGTCATTAGGTACTCATCTTTGCAAAATACCAATGATATTTGACTTCTTTAATAAAAGAAAGCACTTAAATAACAATGTCAATGCTTCTGTTTTTGGGTAATTCAATCTTAAACAAGTAATCACAGAGAGAAAACATAAGCTTTAGTTTACAAAATCATTTTGACAACCCAACCGAAAAAAAGGAAAAATTATTCATCTTTTTTGGCTGGTTGTTTTGGGGGTGTTGCCAATTTGCTTGAAGTGACCTGGCCTTCGCCTGGTGGAGTTGTTGGTGGTGCAACACTTTGTGTGGCTGTGGTTGGGGGGTTGGAATGTTGCGTTGGCCTTTTACAGCTTTGAAGGTCTCTCTTTAGGAGGCGGCCGTATGCTAGTGGGAGCCAACTGGATCTTGGAAAGTGTCTGGATTTCCAGTGTTTGGGGGTTGCTTTCAGGACTGGTGATGTCTTTATGGCTTCCCCCACACTAACATCTTCCTTTATACACATTATACTGCATGCTTATGTGGGCAGTTGCAATTACACTACTCCATGCCTGTAGCCACTATAGATATTATAAATGATGTTTGCAACTTAAATGCCTGTGGGTGCAGCAAGCACATTTTGTTCATCCCTAGTCCATTTCATTTTCTCCCGTTTCCTTTATCTTCTTTTTTTCTTCCAATTTTATTTGTTGCTTTTATTGTGATTGCCTGTTGTCGTTTCCTTTTGTCCTCTTAGACGTTTTATGGCATGCCCATTTGTCACTTTAAAATGTCCATCCAGCCATTAAACCTCTCCAGCAGAAGGAATCTCTCGTTTGCTCTATTTCGGAAGTTAAATCTGAAGTGACTCTGCAGTGAGAAGACCGCATTCGGTACGGGATCCCCCCACATACATTAGGTCAAAGTATTGTGAGGTCAAGTTTCTAAAAAGATAAATGTGCCAGGGGTGCCAACATCTGTAGAAGGAAAATCAGTTAAAATGTGAGAACAGATATTTTTGCAGCAGGAAGAAAGCACCTCCTGTGCAAGAATTCAGTTTTGCATTGAACTACAAAAAAGAATAAACAGGCCTTTTACACACTCCTAACGGTGAGGCAGATCAGACGGAGTGTAATCTCCATTACCCTGTCTGAAAACCAGGTAAAAACAACAACCTTCTGCAGTTAAAAGTCTGTTTCATCCCCTTGCAAACATGACCTCAGCTGTAAATATCTCCCTCACCCCTTCTCCGTCATTTCACTCGCAAGGAAGCTATTTATTTCCACCTTTGGAGAAAGTCGCGATTGTTGTCCGTTATTCTCTGAAGCTGAACTGGCTGAACTTATCAGCTCCATTGGGGCGCGAGCCGGCGCGCGTGGACGTTTGCGCACCACTTTATCAGCGCCGCAGCGGTCCAGCCCACTCCGCTTTCATTAGCAGCTAATTAACTTTTCATGAAGGCCATCGTCTTGCGTGTTTAATTAACTGACCATCCCCCCTTTCCGTGAATACCAGCCTCCCCTGGGGGTGGGGAGAGTGAGAAGAATACACCAACAAACATTTATCACTCCGTCTCTCTGTCACCGTTTTCATGTTTATTACCGATATCACTACCAATTATTCTTAAAAGTTGTGGATGTACCGTTAGAATTTCTGCCTTCCCCTTTACTGTCTTCAAGGGGAATGTTTGTGTGTTTGCCTATCGCATCTTATCTCCTGTCCTCATTCATTCATGCAGACAATCCATTCCACATAAACAATCATAATGGACTTAAATCACAGGAGCGCAGCCCTATTAGATTAACCCACATGATCTATCATCACCTCTTCCTGTCTTAGAGGGAATGCAGGTAGAATTTACACTTTGTAGCAGCCATTACTGCCTCGAGCGGCGACCCTGTATCTTTCTCCTGGATGAAAGGGACCTTCAGGAGCCAGCAGCGTGTGGAAATTAAAACACCCGCTCCCTTCCCCACCCCACTACTCACCCCAACCCCTCTCCACCCATTTCTCCTTTGTTAGCTATGCCGGCGTTTTTAATCAGATATGGCCGATGGGAAATGAAGATCCCCTTCACGCCAATCCTGCCGCCTCATCGCGACGGCAGGCGTTTCCATGGTAACACCGGGAGGGACGTCATCTAAGCGGTAGGAGCCGCTGTAATTATGACTGATCTCGGGGAGATCTATGGGAAAAAGGAGAGAGGCTGCTGAAACCTTTGGATGTAATCTTGGCTAACCCTCTCTGCAGAAGGAGGCACGGAGAAAAAGGAAAAAGGGGAATTAATGACATGCTCGTGTAGACGTCTCCATGTCTCCAAAGTGTCTAATTGTTCCATGATTGGTTTTTGCTTGAAAGACCACCAAATACTTTGATCATCTCAATGAGAAACTTTGAAATCAGTTTTTTTTTTTTTCAAGTGTAGAAAATGAATTAATTCTGACATAACTTACAACAAGTCAAAAAAAGTCAAACTCTTTTATAAATTACCAAAAGAAAATGTACAGATTTGTGTATGAATTTCTGTTAAAAAAAAGACTGAAACTACTTACTGAAAGCCATCAAATATAGGTTAATGGAGCCAGTTCCACTTATTACCGCCTCAAGCATCATTAACAAAAACTGAGAATCTATTTCGCGACAGAGACAAATTGTCTTCTGAGGTTTTTGTGGGGGAGTCGGAGGGGGTCAATACTCATGAGCTGAAATGGTGTGAAGAAACATCATCTCAGGCAGGGAATTGTGTTAAATCATGTTTTGCACATCATCCTAAGTTTTATGTTTGAGAAAGTTTTCATTTTGTTTGCCAAGTTCAAGAAATCAATTTTTGCAAATCAGCAAATCTCCTTGCTGAAAAAAAGCAACATTGATACCATGATTTTTCTCTGCCTATGTCATTGGAATTTTATGTAATAAATGAAGTAAAAGCTTTTCATTTGGCAGTCACAGCTGCAAATAATTCAATCCATTTGGCAGTCACATCTGCAAATAATTCAATCCAGATGCATTTTTATACATTACTTCATATAACCAAAGTGCTGCATAGATGATATTTCACAAACAAAACATTACACTATGGGTCATTTTGGACAGTACAGTACAATGGCTGAAAGATGTGATTTTGAATTGCTTAGGAGACGATTCATTGTCAAAGGATCAACAAGATCTCCAACGTTCATTATTGCAAAATCGCTTAATTGTGAAACAAGGATGGTGAAATTTGACTAGTTCATTACTAAATAAGCCATATAGATTTGCTATGTAACCTATTTCTGCTCTTACAATGTATATTTTTCTGCTTTGTTGGGTATGATAAGAGTCTCTGGCTCGACTACAGAGAGTAAAGTTTGTTTGCCTCCCGCAGCCAAGAGTCGCATTATAAAGGTAATTTGACTCAGAGCAACAAAACACCTTTTGGCACAAAATATCCACTTTTAGCATATAATATCTTAATGCATTACCAGACTGGCAGCACCATGTGTTTCACCTTCAGAGGCCGCATTGAAATTCACTGAGAAGCAGCATGATCAAAGATTCCTGCATTCCTCACGGTGTCTTTAGGCATACATTTGACGTAAATTTAACATGGACAGAGTGTAATACATTGGTGGTCTGATTCATTAATTGGACCCCCTACAGATTCACATCACAGTGAAACATAGACCTCATTACTTGGAAATCAAGATGGATCCAAGCCAAGCCTCGCCTCACCTCTGAGAGCTCCTGCGATGAAAGTGAATTGAACGCTTCTGGGCAGTGCTAAATATACGATGACACGGTTTTGGCGTGGCAGATGGTCCATCCCGCAAACAACAACAAAAAAAAACTATACCATCAAAATAGATTTGCAAGATCGGGAATCAGGATAGAGAGTGAGCCTTTCATCCCAGAAGCATTAATATAAAATTAGGAGAGCAGATGGCACAGCGGACAAGAGTTGGGCTTGAAACTTTCCAAATCTAATAACCGCATTGTTGTACTCTGCTTAAACTTTTATCCAATCTGGCTGAGCTATGTACAGTATTTTGAGTGAAACAAATTGAATTCTTAATATGTACTTAAACTTGATATGTTTTGAGCCTCAACACTTATTGTAAGAGAGCTGTAAAATAACAAGAAAGGTCAAATTACTGCAAAATAAATTTGACGGCAGGAAGCCGACTTCAATAAGAAAGTGGAGGCTGCATTAGCGTTAGTGCACTTATATTAATTACATGGGCTACTTACTCAGCTGATGGAGGTTTAAATGTATATGGGCGGTCTCACTCAGACAACTGTTTAAAATTAGTGTTGGACTTTACTGATCACTCCACTCAGTTTTGAGATGATACAGAGATAGCTCAGCAAATTCACTGCTTTTCATATGTAAACGTCAGCAGCTTCAGAGGAAAGGCTTTAGTGTTGATGACACAGCGAAGAGAGAACCAACCGGGATGCCACTATAGTCGAAAAATTATGAAAATAAAGTCCAAGTAATGCCAAATACGGTCATATTTTGAGAATAAAGTCAGAACAAAGCCTGAATTGCAACAATATTTGAAATAATACTAGAATAAAAGTGTCATGACTTTTTCATATTTTTTTTATTTTATTCTTGTACGATTTTATTCTCATAATATGACTCTGTTGTAATTGTATAACTTTATACTCATTTTGGACCATTTCTATATTTTCTTAGCTTGACCCTAATAATCCCTCACAAAAACTTCTTAATCCATGGAGAAAATGATCAAAAATCTAAACAACCCAGTTCAGCTGTGGCAGGATTTCTTTAAATAAAATCCAGTTCCACTAATCTCATTCAAAGGACACTGAGATAGTACATAAATATGTTTTTTAGGCTATTTAGCAAAAAAAACAACAACAAGCAAAAACATCAGTCTCTAGATGTGCTAAAGCTGGTAGATCCACACTTTGGAAAACTGCAACCTCAGCAAAATTTACTTCTGAAAAGCACCGACTCAGGGTGATTTCTACAAGACATCCTTTACTCTGAACAAGCATCAGTAAGCTTCGGAGATGAAGTGTTCCCTTTAAACAGGACGAGACCTTCAGCAGAACCGGGACCATCTGTTGTGGCTGGCAGCGGTGGGACCAAAGCCACGGCTTTGCTAGAGCCAAGTCGGACTCGAGTCTCGGGTCAAGTCCGAAGCCATTTAAGTTTTAAACGAGAAATTTTAATCAGATTGTAAGTGAAGAAAGAATAAGCAAACTGACCCATAATGACAAAAAAATTGTACTACTTTTATATTTTTACAATACATCAAATGTGCTTCTACATTACTGTACAAAAGAGAATGTTCTGGTCAAGTTGATTTTATTAGACATGATCATGGTGCTGCTATCTGCCATCTAGGAAGCATGAACTTTGTTTAGGCTGCTTGCTTAAACAAAGTTAATAATCACAGAAAATTTAAATAAGGTAAAATTGGTAATGCTAGCATGTGACTTCACTGTTGCAAAAATTTGAGAAAAATTTTTTAACATTGAACATATTAGCCTGTTCATCAACTTTGTTTTATTGTTAGTGTAAATTTAAAAGTCTAAAAGAAGATGGGTGTTGCGTTACAGTTTTTGATCGCTTTGTAATCCGTGCAAACAGAATAAATAATGCATTTTCTTTTTCTCTGTTGTGTTTCTATAAACTGGGAAAGACTTAATAGAAATTAATTGATTTGAGGCAAATACAGAAGAAACTCACTAACATTCCACAGCGTTGTACTGCACAGTAGCTCACTTATTGTTCCCGTATATCTCCATACCTTTTCTTTTTTTAAATGCAACCTACACGTCTAAAGAGCCACACAACTCAAGTCAAGGTTGGCTGAAGAAGATATCATTATCACATAAAAGTTTGGAAAGTTAAGATGAGAAGTGAGGGAAAAATACCAGGGAAGCATAATAGAGGCAGTAAATCAAGAAGTAAGTAATTGTTAGTTAACCTTGCAATTCGTCCAGCTCCCCGGATGTCATTTGGAATTTATTAGTGTGTTGCAAAGTACAATGATGTTCAAGAAAGTCAAACTGGGATCCAGACCTGGAGGCATTAAAGGATGAAAGTATAAGAGCCAGAAAACATGAAGATCTTCAAAGAGTAAAAACATAAATAAATCACTATCAGCCTTTCTGTTTCTAGCTGTTTTTAAAATGCACCTTTGTGAAAGAAAAATAAAGAAAAGGAGCCTTGAATCACATTCGAACAGGAACTCATTACCATATAAAACTTGTGTTTCTTCAACAACGGCACCTTCCTCCAAAGCTGTTGACAGCTTTTTTTTTTTTTTTTTGACGAGACCTTTTTAGCAGGATCTTTATTCAATATGTGGTTGCATGTTGTGACATGTAAGGATATACTGAGCATTTTGTTTTTTGCTTTAAAGATCAATCTTAGATGAAAGATCAGCGAACAGAGAGTAGCAGACAGTTCCAACATAAGTGTACTGCAGCTCATAAAACTAATAAGGTAAGAAAATGCTTGTTTTGACAATGTACAGACACAGTAGCAGATGCATATGGCACGACTGTGAGGTGACTTAAGAACCAAACAATTTGGTTCTGTAGAGCTGCATTACTCACAAGAAACATGGACAGATTATGTGGGAAAAGTGAGACATGCGTAATCACAACTGGGCTATTATGTTAGTATTCTCATAGCAGTTGCTTTGGAAAAACAGGAGTGCTGACTTTTCACAGCATTGTAGCAACGACAGTCCGAACCAGAACCAAAATTGCAACTTCTATCTAAACGCCGTCAGAATAATGGTTTTCGCAATTTCAGTTTGTGAAAAAAACTGGTAGACTATTTTATAGTCTACCACTATAGAATAGTGGTAGACTGAGCTTACTATACAACTCTTAATTCTTTAAACATCACCCGCGAAATTTAAGTGCCTCTATAGGCTCCAATCTAAAACTATTAGAAAGAATTTGGATGCATATAACTTCAAGTGTACACATGGCTTATTCAAACTGCTGCATTCACTTTATTTGTAGCTTTTATTTGTCTTGAAAAGATCCAGACAGTGATGGAGAGGCACTTTTTGGCATATGGAGTACCATCACAAACCTGTCACCTGGAGCCACACAAAGGTGAAATAGTTTAACTGCATTCTTGCACACACATCTGTGTGCGAGTTGTGGAACTAAAACAAGCCATGAATAGTGTAGTTGCATCCGTCTGTCTTTGCAGCTGCCCTGTGCCTATGTCTTGATGCTTTGAGATGGAAACAAGACTCTAGGCTGAAAGCATCAAATCCAAGCCATAGAAGTGCAAAATACATGAAGAGCATGTTTGAATAATCACTGATTCTGGGTATGAAGCTGCACGTCTGGAGTGAAAACAGATCCTCTCCCCACCACTACTTACCAAAAAGAATAGTAATTTGGACATTTGTATTTCGTGGCCAACTACAGAAGTCAGACGTACCTTAAAGGTTTGACCTCTAGCAAGGATGTTGTATTTAATTTAAGTTTTCTGAGCATTTCAGAACTGATACAAACTACCTTAAAGGATAAACTGTAAGAGACAAAAAGCCAAATTATAACAGGTAGAAAGGACTTGACTGATTGAGTTTGTTGAATTGCTTTTATTGCTTTTTCTTCAAGCACATCAAGCAATTTTACCAGCCTAAATTGTGTAATCTTATGTAATTACCAAACCTAAGCATTGGCAGAGACGGTAATCTTTCCATTACACCCAGCTGCCTCATTGCTTGTAAAATGTGTTAACGCTTGTGAATCGATAGGACAAGAATTCTTTTCAGCATTCAACATTAGATGCATGATGACTTTTTGTGCTCCTAAAAGTGCATCTCAGAAGATTGGAATATCAGCGAAAATGGGTTTGTCAATGTGGCGTCGCATGGAGGCAATCAGCTTGAGGCAGTGGTGAGGTGTTAAAGAAGCCCAGGTTAATTGTGGCGTTCAGCACATCTGCACAGTTGGGTCTGGTGTATCATCTTCCACTTGATGATGCTCGGTGTTGGTCAGGTCAGCGATTCCATGGTGATTAAATGACTTTCTGGCATTGTGGGTAAGTCTATATTTTGTCAAATTTATGGCTGTTCATACAGATATTCTGCAATTTTTAGGCTGTGTGCAAAATAGCAACAAAGGCACCGAATTCCATTCATCATTTTTAAAGTGAGGTTATGTTGAAGACAGAACAACAATCCATAACAGCCCAACATAAAAACGCTTGATTCGGTTAACCCAACATGCAGAATTGGGTAGCTTCTGGTAACATTAACTCTATATTAACTTGAGTCACTTTGTGAGGAAATAAAGGACTTTTAAGAGTATTTTTACTACACCATACTTTGTAATTTTGAGTAATTTTAGCAAGTATCACTGTTCTTAAGTATATTTTTTTGGCACCCCAAATTTGGTACCAAATGTTAGATGTAGAAGTAAGTAGCTAAAGTTGATAGTTTTTCTTTTGTCATGACTTTCAAAAAAAGACTGGAATTTGGAGACAATTGGGAAATAAACTTAAATGATTTCTCTGTGTGTCCCTCTCACTCTTGCAGAGTGACGCTTATTAAAAGATGGACCAAACACCAGTCAGTTTGCTGCATTCGGACACCCTTCTGCTTTTTCCTTCTCCCTTTTTTCTTCTCCTAGATGCATATCTAAATAATATTATGCTAATGCCACTGAAAACAGACTTAATGGCACCATTCATATTGAAATTTATTCGGGTGTTCACCTAACCTAACTAGATCTTGATGCTTTTCTGCGTCTTGTGGATTTAGTCGGTTAGTGGAGCAGCGTGTGAGGAAATGAGGCTATTTGCATCAAAAACACTGCAAACTTCCCCCTTTCACCCCCCGCTCCCGGTTACCGAAGGGTAAAAAGAGTTTTTGGGCTAAATATAGCCTCATATGTCTTATGTGTTCTCTTCAACCTACATGGCTCCTTCACCTTCCCTACAGGAGTGAAATAAACAAAGTGCATAATAAAACCATTATACCCCTGAACTTAAAATCGAAGCTGCTATGCTTGGCTAAATTGCTCTTATTAACCCCTAACAGCAAGGATTAATCGCCGTACAAGGGAAACTTTGCTCATGTGAACGCCTGTCCGCACGCGAAACGAGGCCCCGATGCAGATAAGGCCACGCAGTGTGTCCATTTGTAAGGTGCGGTGATTAGTCTTTTCATTTAGATTGAAAAAAGCATAATGATTTCATAATTTTGACCTTGGCTGCAGGCTTGATTATACACATGGTCCTAATGAGCTGAGGCAAATGATGATTGATATCGGTAATGATGCCTGTCACTCACGGCTCTGAATGCCGACAGGATTCCAGGTGGACGGAATCTGATTAGGCTCAACAAGAGGAGGAAACCAAATTGGGCTTTTGCACCAGTCTCATGTGCAATGCCAAAGCAAAAAGTAGGAAGAAGAAGAAGAAGAAAAAAATCAAACATATCCATTCTTTACTGAATTTCTTGTCATTTGTTAAAAATGTGTTGCAACGCAGGGCAATATTAGTGTTCTTTTTCTTTGATCTTTCCAAAGTAAAGGAAATATGTATGAAGGGATTTGTACCGAGCACAAGAATACTCACATATCCTTTCATAAAAGCTATTTCAGTTATTACATGAAGTGATAACAGCTGGAGAAGGATGTTGGCATAAAAAGATTTACAAAAGTAGGAATATTTTTCTAAATGTTGTCACTAAACTTCGAGAATCTCATCCAAAAATGGACAGAATCTGGCATATAAACCCATAGTAACTGTCAATGTAAAATTAGCTAACCAGACAAATATTAGCCCAGTACTCAGATCTCATATTTAATATTTGTGTGTTTTCCTGTGTCACCTGCCATCAGACATACCCCACTAATAATCCCATCTGGCTTTTATTTAGCACCTCTACACATTTAATTAGCACCAGCAAACATTTAATAGGTGCCACCTGAGGTGTAAATTTGTCAAGCCACTCAGAGAAAATAAATTTGAGTTTAAGATTTTTTGCATTCAAACGATGCATTTCATTTTAAATGCATTTGTGTACCCAAATGAGAAATCTCCTCGAGAGTGCACAGCAAACCTTTTGCGTTTTTGTTTTTTGTTTGTTTTATAAATCTGAAAGTGAAGATCATTGCTTTAGTATTCGACGGTCTTACTTTGCTCCTTACTCCTTTGGATGAGCACCGTTTAAAACCACTGGCTGTCAAAATCAAAGGGCAGGGTTACTAATTGTGCTCCAGCAGGTGTTAAACACCTCTGCTGCACTACAGTTTTGAAACACCAGGTGGTACCTATTAAACTTCTGCTGGGATTTATTGAACGTGCAGTGGTGCTAAACCAAATGCTAAATGGGGTTTTTAATATCGCTTTAGACCTAATGTGATGCTGGAAAGCAAATAATTGTTGTCCAAAATGGCTTTCCATACACTCAAACATGAACAAAGATGCTCTGTTTAACAGCCTCATACAGGAAGGATGCTTTCCTTTACCAGTTGGAGGTTAAGTCACTAATAATCGCATTAATGTTTCTTTTATCTTCTCTGTATTTTATTCTGAAAATAAAAGGTTTGGAACTGACACTGTGTGAAAGTGAAGCTACGAAAACAGCACAACAGCTAGAAGTTCAAGTGTCTCGCAATGTTTTGCGAGACACTTTTTTGTCTATTGTTTCCTCTCTCGTATTTTTCTGAAACGGTTGCCCAAGAAAGCAACAAAAACCCTGCTCCCCTGCCTACGCCCTGCATACACCCCTACGACGCCTCTCCTTGTTTCTGCAGGGCACTGAGGTGGAAAAGCATTTAATTTGCTAAACAAAGTGAAAGGCTGCCACAACACAGGGGCGTAATGGAGAGTGATGGGTGGCCCCCTTACCAGGAATCATGAGACAAAGCATAATTACTCCTCCTGTCAGCGTCGCGGCATCCATCACTTACTGCTGTCGCCCCACTAAGGGCTGTGTAGCTTCCGAGAAGAGTGAGCAGTCATATTCGTATGCTAAAAGCTGCACAGGCCTGTTGGGTTTTCCTGGTAACATGTCTTTTAAGCATGTAGCCGTCCAATCTAAACCTCACAAGCAGTCATGTGTATTCCTGTATTGATGAATCCACGCAACACTTCAAAATGAGACTTTGAACCCACTAAAAAAAGGGGAACAAAAAGGAGGAAGCCTTTGAGATGCTGATGACTGAACTCAAAGCACAACCGAAAACAGTCGCAACAAGAAGAATACATTTTTTGTGCCCGACTCAGACGAATACATAACCTGAAGATACGCGGTCGTCCTCGGGACTCAAAAAGCTCGCTTTTAAAGGAGCGTACCGGCGCCATTCGAGAGGCTCAAGTGGGGCGGAATGCATATTTAATATGAGATTTAGATTACCCAAACTTTCCTGGTGCCATCTTACTAAAATATTTAGCAAGTAAAAAGCAGCCACAACAGACAGCATTTGTGATGACTAAACACTGGCCATTTTTTTTTTTTTTCTTTTTTTTTTCCCACAACTTGAGCTACTCACAAATTCCTGGGTTAAATACAGCCACAATATAATTGCATCAATAATTTTACTTTTTTTTTTTTTTCTTTACCAACTGTTGGCAAACAAATGGAGATCAAATATCTTTGTCACAATACCAAACTCCTCCACTTCACCTCCAAAAGCAAATAGCAACAAGATGGAAATAAATACTGATTGTTTATATCGGCCTACTTTTGTTTAGGGAGGTGAAATGCGAAAAAACGACTAATATCGGCCGATACCGATGTTACTACCAATATGTTGTGCATCCGGAACCAAAAACATCTAACCTAACCGATTTGCATGTATAAAACATACTTGCAATTATATTTAGACAGTTTGTTGCAAAAGGAGGGATTTTTCTTTTCCCATCTACATCACCTCAAATACACTACAAATTTTAAAATGGATCAGTTTTGCATAATAGTGAAGTGCATATCCCTACCCATGATCTTAACAGGAAGCTAAATTTAGTCGTGAGCTAAATATAGATGAAAGACTGCACATGTATATTTTATTCCTGACCACCGTTGAAGGGCTCCAGACGTAAACCGCTTCACATTTTTATAAAATGCGTCGCTCTCTGTGCTTAATATACATTAACGTCACTTCTTTTGAGCATAAAGCGACATGTTTATACTGCATCTGTCAAGCTCCATTGTTGAATTTGTTTTGCCTTTCCTTGTTTTTGAAAAAAAAAAAAAAAAAAAAAAAAAAAAAAGTATGTCTGCCTTTCGAACACACCGAGATTCCGTTCATCTGACCTTTTCTGTAATCTGAACAAGTGTGCTCCTCTCGCGCACCACACGAAAATGGCAGCGGAGACAGAACAGTCCTTTTCATTAAAAAAATCTATATAATAATAACCATCTTAGGGCAGCTATTTTAGTGACAGGAACTGAAATGTACATTTGTCATGTGTGACTTGTCTAAAATTATTTTATGAAAAATATTCTGCAATGCTGCTGTGGCATATGTCGCCTCATTATTAAATGAAGACAAATTTACACTTAAGATCATTTGTTTCCATCATACTCGCATTGAAGAAATTCCTTTAAAAATAGCCCAGATCCTCTAATAGTGCAGGTGCATTGCCTAGAGAAATTACCAAAGTGAAAGGCATCTATATTATAGAGATATTTCATACAGAGTTATTTACTAGAAATGCACATTTCTATTAATTTAGATGATTATAGTCTACAACTATGCATAGCCCAAAATGTGGCTTCATGAGAAATGACATAGAATCAAAGAAGGATTTTAGTACAGAAATATTATATTGACAGTAGGTTTGATGGAAGGAAAAATTTTGATGTGTTGAGTAAAACCCACATAAGACAATGGGAAATTTCCACATTCAGTGACAGGTTTAGAAATAATGCGATTCAGTTTACACATTTTATCCTTTTGGTTATAGATTTCAACCAAACCAAAACAAACACCATCATTTTTTTCATAAACTGTGTTGTTTTGTCAAATGAAGTCGAAGGACACCAGAGACAACAATGTAGATTACTTAAGCTATTAAATCAAGATTTGTTTGGGGGTTTTTTTTACACGTTTTTCCTTTTAAATGTGCATTTGATTGCCTTTTTAAATGAGTACCTCCAAAACGGGATAACAAAATCCCCCAGAGGAGACTGCAGGAACCTCATAATGAGGGTAAGCGCGAAATAAAAGAAAAACAAAAGCCTGATTTGTGACTCTCGTCTTCTTTAGTCAGAGTCAAGGTGGTTAGTTACTCCTGGCTTTAAGGCCATCTTCTGTCTCAGAGCAATTCAAAGCCACCGTGAGAACAGAGCAATTATCCTCTCCCTCTTCCCCGGCTGTTGAAATGAAGGATTGACTCATCTGGCCCGTCTCTAGGGCTCCGTATCTGTCCAGGCCGGAGACACCTTCTCACCAATTGTCACCTTCCCCTCTGTATCATTAAATCTTTTCCAAGTCGCTTACAACTCGCCGCCGCTGCCTGCTGTTCTTCGCTTGGACACCCGCGGTAATTAATTAGCAAAGGTCAAAGCTCCATTTAGCTCCAACAGGTGCAAACAGGCACTAAAACGGACTACACAGAACACACACAAGCTATAATCATTTCCATTTTGTGATTAAGTGTTTTATTCGTGTGTGTTTCACATCACGGAAGTGAGAGAAAAGTGCCAGATTTTCTTCTTTATGTCCAGATTTAAATCTTTGCTTGCAGTGGAATAAAACTGTAATGTTCAATATCACAGAGTTTAGAAATCTGATTCTTTGATCATTGGTGGTTTCTGTTCAACTGCATCTGACAATCGTTTTATGGCTCCATGTAACAAATTAAATTGTATCATAATTATGTCAAATATTCAAATATTATTTAGCTGAATTATTCAAAAGACTCTTTTTTTGTAATGTTGAGTGTCCCTGCATTAGAGAGGAACCATTTAAACAATGAAATATTAGTCATGGGGGGAGAAGGGGGGGCAATACTTTTTTTTAGCGAGTTAATTGCAGGGTCTGGAATTACTCAGTCACAATTAACCACATTTTCATGAAAAAAAGCATAAATTGACAAAATAAGCAACATTGAAAAATGCGTTGTGGCGCCAACTTTTTAAATCAACATCAGCTCAACAACAAAGAGTGATTATTTTTTATATGTTATTCAAATGCCAGATTGGTGCAAAGTACTTTATACATATTCAGCTTTCAAGTATTGAACACTTGAAAGATCATGTAAAAAACATAAATACTTGACTGGAAACTGGACCATGGACACTGACAGCGTTGCTGCAATATGTTTTGCAGCAGCACTCGAAGGCCTCCACCATTCGGTCTTCCCAAGGAACAGTCAACTTCAACATTACCACTTGCTTGGCCTTATAAGACACTAAAAAAATGTGTGGTCCAAGTATGGATACAACAATTTTGTGGAAATCTGTACTATCTACCTAGGTTTACCTCTAACTGCCAGTCTCAGTCTCATGTGAGCATCTCCCGAGTCGATTTGGGTGATAAAATGGTGGTGCTCTGCTCTGCTGGTTGCTGTTATCTAGTGCAAGAAATCCTGATTGTAATAACTCTGATCACCTTCAGACCTTGATCAAGAAGTCAAAGATGGTGCCAATCTTCCGTTGATGTCACACAACTGCTCAATGTTTTTAATGCGTTAATGTCTATGCAATCAATTAGTCAAAATTAACACTGTAAAGTCCCAGCCCTAAATATGAGTCAATGCCCTGCCCTTCCTTTTATTCTCAGGAATAGGTGTATTCACTTTTTTGAGAATTTTTCATGCACAGTGCCCTCACACCAAAGACTTATCAGTTTTTCACAATTAGTTAGACCCATCTTTAAAGTGATTCAATTAATTCTTTATGAACCAACATTTCTCTGCAAGGGAGATAAAGTTTACCTCTTTCTGTTTTGAATTTCTGGAAAAAAAAAATAAAACATACCCTCTCAGTGCCCTCTTTATGACACTCACCTGAGCTATAGTGCATTAGTGGTTCTTGAGATGCTTTTAAGACATAATTGGAGTTCACCTTTGCCTTCCTGAACCCACAGAGCTTAATTAAGAAAGCACAGAGAGCTTTCTATTTAATGCCTCACAATTGTTGCTATATGTCAGAGTGAAAACTAAGCCTCAAGCTTGTGGCATGGCTCATATTCCCCCTAGAACTCTAGATGGGATTTTGTCATTGCTTTTAAATTACATCACAGACTGAGCACAGTAAGTCCAGCGGCTTTTATCATTTTTAAAATGGTTGAAAAATCCCCTCCCCCTCTAAAAGATTTTTTAAAAATATACCTCAACAGATGATAGCTGTTATTTGGAGAGGAATTACATAGTGTTTTACAGTAGATCTCCATTCACAAAGTTGCACTAATGAACATACATACATTCAAATACAAAGATTGGTAACCTACTAAGGTAAGGGTTAATAGCTTTACCTCATATTTTAGATTCTTATATCTTAGCTCCCTTAACGCAGATTTCAGGGTGGGGAATGCAAATCTTTGCTAGTATTTCCTTATAATCTGCATTATCAATTTTACAATCAGCTTTGACCAATTTCCTGTGTCTTTGTAGCTCATACATTCCAGAAACAACAGTGAACGAACTCCTTTGCTTTAAGGCTGTGGCCATAAGGTTTCATTTTGGTGTCTTCACTCATCTGACGGTTGCTTGGTTTCAACAGAACATACGTCCAAGCTAATTGTAGAACACTGCTGTTTAACTTTATGATTCATCATCCATTTTTATATCCTTTTCCCGTTTTATAATGCCCAGCTACCTTCTACAGACTCTAAATTATTTGGCTTACCCCCTGGCTAAGAATCCAATATTGTTGGGACACTGGCTATATCATGCCAGGGTCTGGAAAAGGCCCTCAAACTCACTGACTTTCATACACACACCAATTACAAGGTAGACGATCCCTGAGGGGGATGGTTTTTGATCTGTTTTAACCCATGTCTATCCAGGTTATGCAAACTTTTAACCAGAGACATCAGTTTCTGTTGTCTTTAGAAGCAAAAACACATATAAAGTTGCCGAGTCATCTAAAATTCAGCAAGAGTATGAAAGTCATTACTTATTACACAATCGCGGATCTGAAATTGAAAGCCTTTAAGAAACTAAGTGCCCTCTTGCTGCTTTGATCAGAATTAGGATTCTGTTTGTAGTAGCATGCTGTGCTGTGAACCTTTACCTCATTACCGTCAGTCATACAAGATCCCGTCGGCTCCTCCGTCATCCTCCACCTTCTGTCTCACTCCTCAATTCTGAGTATGTCCACCTGTTCAATGATTAAAGTCTGATCCTCACCTACAGTCATGAAAGATAGATCATTTTATTTTTTCGTCACTGAAAGAAGAGTTCCTGAATACAGGCAGCCACAATGAGCCGCCTTCAAGTAGTGACCCGGGTCACGTTTTCAGATTCGCAGAGAAGCTCAGTGATTCAGTGGGAACTTCGAGTTTAGACCCTGCTCCTCACTCAGGTGAGTCTTATCGGGATGCCTTCTGGGTACCTCTGGCTATGTCCCACTCAGTGAAGCTTTTCAAATACATTTCTAAACTGATTTCTTTTTATTCCCCCCCTCCCCCCCGAGATAAACAACATGCTGTGTACAAACCTACTACAGAGTGCCATTGCAACCTGTCATCCGGCTAGGTTGGGTGAACATTTGTCGGTCAGTCATCAACGTTATATTGCCTTCTAGATGTAGAGCGAATATTTTCAGAAAATATTTGCTTGGGTTTGTTCTAAATGACAACATTGCTATGTTGGGGTTCTGACAACAACGTATCCAAGAGAGCCATCACCGTTTCAAAGCGTCTCTACTCCATTCTTATTTCTTAAACGACTTGTCCAAGAGCCAAAAAAGGATAGTAATTGGATGCTGTCGAAGTTGCCAGTGGCATTTGACTGCCTGTTGTTAATATACCCAACGCTTTTGGGGTTCATTTGCATTGGAATGCTATAATTTACCAAATTCACAAAGCAGAACCATTGTCCACAGCAGATTTACAAAAAGGAGGCCAGCTTTTAAACAGAAAGATAAGCGGCGCTACTTTTAACTTGGGGATTTAAAACAATGGCCATTTGGCTGGTTGGAAGCATGTAAACAAAGCCTGATCCTTTCCTTCAGGATTCAAAACACACAGCGAAAACGATCTGATCGCTCACTAATAACAACACTTTTCCTAGCTGTGACTGAATGTGGGAGCAGTCGGAAAATCCTTAACCTTATTAGAGAATAGAGGATTCAACAGTGCTGGAAAAAAATTGGTCAATAAGACCAGACAGGAGCTCGCTTTACTGTAAATGAATGAATGAATATCTCTACCCGTGATATTTAATCGAGTTTGGCACCATATTGAAAATAACCTTCTCTGAATTTGAACTCACAGAGTATCTGATTTGCTACATGTGCTCGCACGTGGAAAACACTCAAAATCTGAAGGTATTTTGGTCTAGAATCTAATGTAAATATGTTAGTATGCTTGAAATAAGACAAATGTAACTCAAAAGTAACCTTTTGTCAAAATATAGGATGCTTGTTTTAAGTAAATAATTTCTTGGCTGACAAAAAAGTACAAGTTCTACATAAGATTATTTCACCCAAGAAATTTTTTTCCATTTTAATAGTTAATTTACGTCCCATAACTTGCTGAAAAGTTATTTTAAGTTGGTTTTGTCATATTTTAAGTGGTACAACTAGTAAGATTCTGTGTTTTTTTGCAATGATGTTGGCTCAAACAAATTGGCAGAGTGGGCACCTCTGCATACTGTTGGAACTGGCAATGGCGGAGGAGGCCCCACCCTCCTTTTTTGCTTCCTTGTTCACAAGTGTTTCGTAGTCTGTAACAGCTAAACAGAGGAGTTCATCATTTGCTCTGCTGAATTTCCATCCATCTCCGTGGATGATTTCCCCTGTGGTCTCTCTCGTTGTCTCGTCGGGAACGAGGAGGTGTGGGTGGTTCTCTCAACACCCTCCGTCAGCCGTGTCTCTTCGTCTGGAAGGACTCCTCTGGAAGTGTGATTGAGTGCTGAGTTAAGTGGTCGATGGCTGGAAGGTTTCTTGGCTCCTCTGTCTGATGAGGTTAGGAAGGGTGCAGATGCCAATTTCTGCACATGCAAGCAGATGTGCCTTCGCACCGGGAACGCTTTCCTTTCAATTAGCAATCAATGGGATGCGTATTGCACCGTCATTCTGGAGGGAGTGGGGAGGGGGAATGTACTGTGCGAAAGGAACACAACCGAAAGCTTGGAGCAGCGAAATATCAGAAAGAATACAACAAGTAGGAGAATAACTAATCTGAAATAAACTTAAATATTTCGTGGTGTTGACCAATCCCTTCTGAAGTCAAGCAGGAAACGACCTTGTTAACAGAGTTGTTTCGCAATCGTGTTGATATTCTGAGAAGATATTCTTAAAAATGTGAGAAAAAGCCTGAAAATAATCCAGAACTAAACTAGTGATAGAGAGAAGACACCGTCAGTGTAGGTAAACAGTGGTGTTTAATATAATCTCAAATGCGGAATGATTTAAATCTTGTATTATTCATGAGCTATCTTTATGAAAACTTCCAAACAACTACCTTCTGTCTCAGCGGTCACCAAAGCCTAATTTATGTGCAATTTGGAGATGTATGTGTAAGCATGATGAAGTTGTACCCAAACTGAACAGCTAGATGAAATGTATCCAAGCCGAATATTCATTTCCATCATTTACTAAACATTTTCACAGCGCGAGCTTTCATCTTAGGTGAAATTAAAGATGAAAAATGATATGGAAGTGAATTTCAGGGAAAATAAAGATATGCAAGTGAAATATTCAGATTTTTTTTTAGATTTACTGCTTGACCTTAAAAGACCAGGGTATAGATAATACCACAAACAAGAAAAATAGAGATCTGGGGAATATATTGCCAAATTCTACTTAATCACAGATCAACACACTCCATAATAAGGAACTCCAGAAAATCTCAGCATGGTTTTCAGTTAGATTTAAAGGTTTCAAATTTCATCTTATGTGAAAAATAGCTATTTGTTACAAATGTAAGGCATGAACAGAAAGCTCATTTTAGCAAAAATCCTAAAATGTTAAAGGGTGAACAGAGTTATAGCTCATTCCACCAAAATATCCATATAAATATCACCATGCATCATGCTAGAACCTCAGTGTAATATGCATCTATCATGATCTGATACATTCATTTCTCATGCGAGAAAGGAGATGCCAGGGAAGCAATTTCACACTTAGAGCCACTCATTTTTTTTTTTTTTCCCCCTAGAATTGAGTCAACTAAGTGTGAGTGAAATGACATGGGAAATTAAATGAAGTTTCTGTTGGTGCCATTAATCTAAAACAATGCAGACAATATCACAGTAGATGTATCACCATGCTCGTTTATTATATTTGTGTAGTCAGTTTTAATTGCCTTCTCCACATGACAGCAAACTCCAACTTTGGCTCTCTTAGTTTTTTGTTGTTTTTTTTTTTTACATTTGGCTTCAGTACCAAGGAGTATTTCTTTGAACTCAGAAATAACTATTTTAACTGAGTGGGGATGAGTTCGATGGGAATTTGGTTTGTAAACAGGGTACTAGAGACATTATTAAATTATACTCAGCTAAGCTCAATATCAAATTTTTATCTTAAGGGTTTGGGGTTTGTGTGTAATTTTTTATTTATTTTTTTTTTATCTAAGTATATCGAAGCAATTTAGGAGCTTTCGCCGTCTGCCTCACACCGTTATGGAATTTACATTCACCCATCATCCCAATATTGTTCCATACTTTTGTTCTTTGACAAACAACTTCCTGTTTCACTCTGGAATGTGCAATGCACTGTAATGCACATTAGTATTTACCATGACTTCTGTATAGTCTAAGATGGGACTTCTTCTGTATATGTCTGTGTCTAAAATCCAGAGTAGCAAAGATAGAACAGGAAATATGATTTCAGATTTTAATCAAATTGTTTTTTTTATTAAATGTTCAATAGGTTTAGGAGTAGTTTTAATTTGTTTTTCTGTGATGTAATGCGTGTTTATTTTTATGGAGGTTTTATCCATGGCGTGTGGTAACAGCTCAATTTGTTCTTCAGGCTTGTGCAGGCCAAACATCTTCCTAATATGCACAGCATGTCACCAGCTGACAGTGAGAGACTGATGGGAAATCTATAATGTTTAGTCTCCAGATATAGACCAGCAAACGAATCAATACCATGCAAGCACACATGTAAGCACCTCCAATCACATTATTCAACATTAAAAAAAAAAAAACGTTCAAACACTCCTTCCAAAAATCTGCTGTAGCAATCCTGTGCTGTCTGCTGGAGCCGATGCTGCCAGACAGAAACAAGCCAAAACTCCAAAAAATGTCAAGAGTCTTTTTAAAGAAAGAAAAAAGCTAGGTTTCCCCACAAAGAGGTGTTTTTATGCAATCAACATTTTCTCTTCAAAGAACCAATGTGTGTCAGAAGATGCTGCAATAACTATCGTGATGTATTACTATGATCAAGTCCTTGATATGTAAATGGCTGTTTCTGCTTCCTTTGAATATAACCTTAGATGATGATGATGATCGCAAGCGAAAATGTTTCAGTTAATTACATTTCACCTTTACAGTGCAATTGTGCATTGTGAATAGTTCAATAAGAACCTGTACTCATTTCAGTGAATCAATCTAGCACTCTACTTGACTCGCTTTTACTTTTCAGCATGAAATTTATGCATTAGAGTCATTTTTTTCCCCACCGTTCTGTGTCACAGAAAATCATATGCAAGCTGTTGCTTCAGAGAAGATTGTTCAAATAAAGGCTTCACAGTCAAGAAATCTCTTTTTTTTCTTTTTGCTGTCCTGTCTTAAAACTCAGCTTCTTAACATGATGAGCAGTCAGGAAACTATTCGGTGTTTTATGATACCCTCTGCTGGGACGCAACCAGATCAGAAATCAAAAAAGATCTCATGGTAAGACCATATTTTTCCAAATTCAGTCCCTAAATGTTCAGCAGCTTGCCAACAGAAATACTCAATCAGCATTAAGACATATAGATGTGGTTAAGATCACCACCTAAAGTGCAACCTGAGCATTAAAAAGAGTCAGAAATGGGAGTGAAGGCATCATTTCCACTAAGCTACTTTGTCCGCTTAGACAGTTTTCCTGCAATTGTACATTGTTTATGTGTCATTATCACATTGAGCACCACCTCGACGGGGGTGATTGCAAAAAGATTAAACGATAAAGTTGCATCATAACCAGAAATTATTATTGCCACATGCTTACAAATTTACGGTGTAAACCGATGTCAAATGTAAACAAAAAGGTAGAGGATAAACAAACTTGCAATCTAAGAGGTTTGGAAAGTTTTGTGAGTCGTTGCAGGAAAAAAAAAAAAAAAAAAAAAAAAAAACTCCCTCTTCAGCCTTTGATTTTTCTCTTTAAATCATCCAAGTCATAATTAAAAAGTGAGCTTCAACTGCTTTTATTTAAATTGCATGCTTGCACTCATCAGTTGATTTTATTAGTTTTCATTGTCTACTGTAGCCCCTTTCGTTATTACCAAGGATGAGTTCAGCAAACTTTTTTCCTGTAGATATCAAACAAAAAAGCAAATCTCTTTTATCTGTCTCTTTCTGCGGTTCGAATTCAGACACTAACAAAATCCATGCCATTATTAGTCGGAGATTCAGGTATTCAGCACAAAGGATTTTATCCTTGCCGCACTCTTTCAATTTTGACAATCTGGCATGCCAGAAGGGCATTGTTCCAAACACTGCATTCAGCCGACAATGTTACTGGCTGCAGTCGGAGACGTCAAGAAAAAGATAAGAGTCGGAGCGAGGTGAAGGATGATGGCATTCTGTAAAGACTCAGCACAAATTAAGGCAGTAAGGCCTTTCATCTGGTACGCTCGCACAAAAAACGTCAAGTCCCCTAAAATATGAAGAACCAACACCGGGAACAATGCAGTTCTGCTTTGCCAATGTCCTTGTTTCATTTCTGGCCACTGGCAGCCTAAAAAATTAGAACTAAGGGCATTACAATAATACAATTTCAACCTTTGCATTGATTCCATGAAACAACTTGAAACTCAACTTCATTTTAAGAAAGGAGTATTTCTGAACATTATGTTTAAAAAATTCAACATTTTCAATCTTAAATCTTGGTCTTGGGGAAAAAAATATATTAAAAGGCAACAGCTGTTCTTGTATTGATTTGGTTTGGAGTTCTTCATCAACTCACTAAGCTTAAATACATGTAGTTGCTGAAAAAATTTGTTTTAAGACATTAGGAGAATATCAAAAAAGTTTTGTGCACATTTGCAATGAAAAGCTATTGACATAATTCTTCTTCTCAAATATCAACAAACCACAGAAGACTTTTTATCTCTCTTCATTTCCTCAGATATTTTTTTTTTTAAAGTTACGAGTTTTGTTTTTCAAAAGGTAACATAACATTTACCGCTGTGAGTTTTATGTAACTGGACATGAAGCCAAAAAAGGTCTGTTTGATCGTAAAGGTTACACCACTAGGGTCATCAGGAAGATGATTTAGTGATGAGCCCTTTGCACGCGTGATGAAGCTTTGCTTTTGGAAATTTGCTTGACGAAAGAGAATTGACGATGAGTTTACTCACCTCGTCATGGATCTGTCACATTTTGACAAGGTGATTTTATGCAAGCTTATATTGGCTTAAAAAAAGTCACTTTTTAGAAACAAAAACTCATCCATCCAGCTAGACAGATGAGATAAACACTTTTCTTCTGGGTCGTTTCTAGGTCACAATAATTTGCAGTCCTTCCTATGAATTCCAACTGGTCTGCTCGGCGGTTCGTCTCTTGTTCAAGGCCCAACACCAGGAGGCAGTCTCAGTCAGATGTCCAAACTTAATTACCACGGGACTCTCTTTGATGCAGAGAAGCAGGGGCTCCAATTTAAGCTCTTCCCAGATTCCTGACCCTCTCACCCTCTCACTATGGATGTTCCTGATCTCATTTCAGTTTGGTGATCTAATTATTTTCGGCCATCATTGGCCAGCAAGTCAAAGACTTTACTTTTCGCTTGATGACCGGTAGAAGGCACTCGCCATGTGGGCGGTGCTCCTCTCTTTCAATTCGGTGACTCATAAATACAAAACAGGAATCAGGAATATTGTGTACAACAGGAAGTATGGGGAAACTTCCTGTGGTTAAAACTTTTGTTTTGCTCCCTCATACCCGCTTGTCAGGCACACAAGAGGAGTTCTCATCACAGCTGCAGTTTTGCTGCAGGTTAGTTGTTCCCGAGCTCTAATTAGCTCATATTAGCATCAGCATCCATGTGTCTGTGGATTTGTGTTTGCTCAGTGAGTCTATCATGGTCAGCAATAGCCCCTGACTATTAAGGTCGAAATTAGCCATGGTGAATTCACAGGCTAATGCGTTGGAATTAGTTAAAGGTCCTTTGTTCCCCATTTTTTGACAATTAAGGATGACAAGGATACCTCTGAGCTGCAAAGCGCCAACATAAAAAAATGTAATGTAATATGCAATATATTCATATAATTAAAACAAATTTTTACAGGGGATAGATTTAATTTAGTGTGCATTTAAATTTCTCCAAAGTGGCCGTGGTGCTCGAGAGAGAGGATAAATCAGAGTTCACTTGATAGTTTTTTTAATAGACTTTTTTCAAGCTGAGTCATAGCCTGTAATTTTCACATATAGACAGAAAAGAAAGTATTCACCCTTATAAAGCTTCCCTATGCTTTGCCACGTTATAATTACAAACCTTAATGTAATTTATTTGGATTTTATGGAACAGGGAAACTGCTTATGATAAAAAAAAAATGCTTTTGTCTTATTTCTGGAATTTATTTGGGAGCGTCCAGCAAAAGGGGCTGAATATTTTCTATTTGCCAAAATCTACAAAATTCGAAAACCCCCTAAGCTATATATGAAATGATGTCCTCATAAAGCACATCAAAGGTTGTGATGTGGCAATGTGAAAAGTTTCAGACGTACACTTTTCGCAAGTTTCTGTAAAGAGAGGAATCGGGGGTGGGAGAGTTAAAGTCTCAGAATGTTCCAGTTCAATAAGGTTTGTAGGATTATTTATCCCTGACAGAAAATCCCCAACACTGCTCACTGATATTCAAAGATGTGTGCTCGTCACACTTTAGTCAGTAGTTTCCACACCATTTTAAGAGTTTCAAGTCTGCAAAAGTTACTTTCCATGGCTTTGTTCAGGGCTCCCCTTATGGCTCGGCTTGTTGTGGACTTACAACTAATTAGAAAGATGTTTTAGATTAATACGGACCTGGGACACACTCCTAAGACTTTGTTCTCGTGGAAAAAGGGCACTTTGTTGATAACCTTCTGCCAGAGATTTAGTCTCTGGCAAAGGGAGTTGGGGACTCTTTTAGAATTAAACTGCGGACACGCTTCCTCCTAATTTATGTGCCTAACAGTGATGAAATATTATATTTGGATTTAGGATTGCGTATATCAGCACAGAGCCTCCTCTTTTCCATTTCCACCCTTGTGGGTTCCTCTCATCCATTTTAAAAGCGTATATTGGCTTCTAAAGTTATTGCTGGCCATGAGACATGAAGATGTGCTATAATGGGTTTTCATTGGGGTGTCCCACCGCCTGCCGCCCGCCCCCAGTCCTGACAGCATATCAGAGTGGCGTAGCTGAGACTGTGAGGATGCTGGCGCTGCCTCTGGGGACCGTGTTATTTTGGCTGGAGAGCCATTCAGAGGAAAATAACAATGTGTCTCTGGCTTATTTGCATCGCTGTACAGCTCGGCGCTGTGTTATGGGATCGGCTGGCCATTTCCTGCAGACAGGGTAATAAAAGTCAGATAAAAATAAAGGCCTGCAGCTGCTACTCCCACAACAGAAGGGAAATTTTTTTTTTTTTAAAAATAGGTGGCTTTTCATCCAAGTCAACATTTTCTATTATTTGGCTTCTTTTATTAAAATTGTCACAGCGCTTTGTGTCCTTCTGCATCAACATGCAACATGAGCTGAATGCAGCTGACCTGCTCTGTTTGTCTGTTTTGGCATTTTGCCTCCTTTCAGTTCACCTGCCCCGACCGACTGGCCACCTGCAGCTCGTGTGATATTTGGAGACTGAGTAAAGCAATGCAGGGAGCCGCCGCTGTTTGCGTCCTCTGTTTTCCGTCTTTGCGGGTGTCAGATCATAATAGCAAGCAACCTTAAAAAGATTCCTCTGAATGCCTAAAAATAAACATTATGGTATAGCACAACAAAAAAGTTTGGTCATTTCGGCATCTTAGGAGAATAGAAACGATCGGGGGTTTTTAACGCAGTTTAGGAGTAGATATTAAAGGGGGAAAATATTGAGGGCTAATTTTAATTCCACTTAATGTGATGTAAAGAATTGTAAAAAAAAAAAAAGCCAATTTGAAGAGAAAAAAACATATAACCAAGTCATCTCATGACACCCTTTCTCCACATCTACCATGTTTAGAGATATCTTGTGTTAGCTTTCCAACTGCAGCAGCTTGTTAAAGTTCCAAAGGAAAACTAACATGATTAGATTTGTGCAGCTGCTGGTTTAGAAATATAATCATTGCGATTTATTTTTCCTTCAACCCAAAGCTATTCGCTAGTTTTGCTACAAAAAGGTGGCAGAAAAAAAAGATTTAGGCATTATTTCCAACAATGTTGTAAATAATCACTAAAAACTTAAAATTTGGTTTCATTTTGTTAAATGAAAACTGCACAGGCTCCGAAAATAATTCCACACTTTCCCAGCGTGTGAAAATGTTTCTGAAATGTTTGATTAAATTGAAGGAAGTTGCAGAGAAGTCAGGAAGGTGGTAGAATAAGAAGAGAATGTCACCATGGAGACAGACCCAATCGGCCTGACAGGGTCTAAATCAGAGTAGATGTTGTTCAACTACTTGTCTTTAACTTTTCACAACTATAAAAATTAAGGATTACCGTGCAGCAAATGTATGGCCGAATTCACCGTCACCGAAAACCTTTTTATTTTGTTGGTATGGAAGACAGGATTGTTGAAAATGGACTTTAAAACCTGGAGAAACCCAAAAAAGTTATCAAGTTGCCAACAGTATCTATTAGGTTGAAAAATGCATCTCAAAGCAGGGAAACAAGTTCCATCCAGAAATGACAGGCTTTCCCTTGTCAGTGCTAGCACTTAAAGTGTGATATGTTTACGTTTTCCTGTCAGGCGGCCTGTTATGGTCATGAGTAATGACCGTCTTCCTGAGGAAATTTACAGCATTTTTTGGTGTTTTTCTCCTCTATTCTATGACCTTTAGTGAATTGCAGAGTGTGAAGCAGCTGGGATGGGAGACGCCTGAGGCCAGACTCTGGAAGATTGGACATTTGCCTCCTTTGGGTTAGAAATTAGTCACTGTTGTATTTGTATTTCATAAATTTAGGAATATGACAATATTTTATATATATATATATATATATATATTTTTTTTTTTTTTTTTCCTTTTTTCTTTTTTTTACACAAAGAATCCCTTTGCAGTCGTGTTTTCTTTTATATTCAAAAATACAGTGCTCAACACAACATCGCATGAGATAATTCATAATTTACTTTCATGGAGGGACACATAAGAACCTTAATCTGAAACCGTAACCACTATGATTCACATGCGAGTTAAAGCCGGGGGGATGAACTTATTTAATGAGCGTGAGGATGGAGTGAAAACTTCAAATCGCAGCATTATGGTGCTTTACTGCGAGACCCCGGCCAAATTGTGCAGGTTTCAGAGTACCACACGGTGCGTCCCATGTGGCTTGAAAATGCCTTGGGGACCCCTTTGGACTGAAGCTTGAAATAGCAAGCCCGGGCAGCCATGCCTGATTTTAAAAAGACATTAAGCACCGCACTCTAGGACTCCAAAAATAGGTTTAGCCGTATTGCAGCGGGAGGGGAAAATGGTGCAATGTTGTACCACAACAAAAATACATCCTACATGCTTGGGAAACGCACATCACTACAAAGTTAGAATTAATCTACAAGTTTTCAACTTTTTGGAAATTCTTTACATTATCAGTTGTAACATTCAAAGCTGACGAAACAACGCTCCCCCCATAGAATATGCCCTACCACCTTGGTAGGGCATATTTGTGGGACTGGTCTTTTGGATATCACTAGTTTCCATTGTCTTGCACTTACAAAGAAGAAGAAGAAGAAGAAGAAAACAATGTTCTTCTACATGTACTGTAATGTTACAGGATGCAGATTGGACTTATGGTCTACAGAAACTGAAGGAAAACTCTCTGCATTTATTTTACGAATCGTAGTTTTATCATTTCCATCAATACAATGCAAATAAAGTTTACATCTGTCTAGTTTCATATCTTAATTTCATTTAAATTTCTTCTCTAAAAAGCAGTGTTACTTTGAATTGGCATAGTCAAACCTAAATGTCTTTCTCTCGTCTCATGAAAGAAAGACGGTTGTTAGAAAAAAACATCACCCTTCTGAATACCTCCAGTTTTCAGAAGGTATTTTTCAAATAATGAGGTTGAGAGCAAGTTGGCTTGTCCTTGATAGGCTTAGAGATGACATCCATGTTTCAAATATTTTCAAGGGGAAAGTAAAGTGAGGCTTGAATAAAAAAAAAAAATAAAATAAAAGGAGAAATAACACAGAATCTGGGGTAAGTGTTTTTCTTTCACAAGCAGAGGCAGGTTGATCCAAGGGTCTCCAGTCTTCTGTGAGGGTTATTCAGCTGGGAGTTTTGCTGCCCTTGTGATGTCACGCCAAAAGCGTGCTGCTACTGGGAAAACACAATTCTCATCTGCCTTGATATCCTTTTTTTTCCCTCCTTACCCACAAGTAGTTTTTCAAATTTTTTTCACCTTCTAAACTAATCCACAAATATTAATAGTTTTGACAGAACTGCTTATGGAACTGAAACGGCTTTGTGGACCTTTAGTGCTGACAGGGGGGGAAGCTTTGAAAGCTCTCCATGCACGTATCCACGCACATCAAACTTTCATTTTCAATCTCTTCTTGTGAAAACGGCGCACAACAGATAGACGAACGTTACAGCCGTTTCCTGAAATATGTCCTGCCAAGATAAAGCCCTTGACGGACTCTCAGACCCGGTTGCAAAATAATGAAAGAAGGAGATGCATTTAATGATCTAAGGCTGTGTAACCTACAGCAAAGTGCATCATGGCGCTATAATAGTGATGATTACTTTGAGGGCAAGAAAAAAAAAAAAAAAAAAGAACATTCATCGTCTACAGTAAATTTGTAACATGCCTCAAAGCTGCATGAGTTTCAAGTTGGAGATGATGATGTCATGGCATGCCTAGGTTCAAATGAGGCTTTGTTTCGCTTCCAGCTGAGTAGCAGAAAATGTGCACATATCAGGGTAAAGTCACCATGTGCGCTGTCATTACGCTCTGTATCACTGTTTCCACGGCAGCTCCAGGGCTTCGCTCTCCGTCACGACAACACGGCTCTTCACAACATGTGCAGCAAATAGTCGAAAGATTAATTAGCATTGTTTTATATTAAAACAATGCTTCCCGCAATCTAATTTGAGTATGAGATGCAATAAAATAAATAGAGACTTTGTCTGAAATACTTCAATTACCAAATAGAAACTTTTCTCAAGTAGTTATTCAGTTCCAGTGTCCTTCCAGACACGTGGCCTTTCTTATCTCCCAAGTTTAAAATTAATTTCTTAATGTTTGCCTGTATTGCCATCTCAAATTGGATTTTGACTTTAACTGGCATAACGATTCAAGCATCTCTAGATTTTATAGAGTTTGATGCTATAAATCAAAACGAGCCTTAGATTATGTTTTAGTTGAGTTAAACAGTCGGGCTGATTGTGCTGGAAATTTCAGCGGCAAAGCAAACACGGCTAGCACATTGACCCACAATGTGCTTAACAACACTGGAACATAATTTTTTATTCCGTTTCCCGTTTTCACACCCAAAGGCAACATATGTAGTTATAGATTTTTTTTACAGAAGTTTCAAATTAAGGAAATGTTTGATGATTTGCTGCCTACTTTTGGAAATCTCCGTTTCCATGACTCATTAAAGTCAACTCTCGAGTGCCACTGGACTCACCCTCACACATTTGAATACTTAATACCAAAGATATGACACTTTTTTTTCATAAGTTGGCACCTCATGGTCACAGAATGTCCACCATATGTGTGACATATGGCGGCCAGACTGCGTTGCCCATCACCTGTAAGCTCTCTGTGGTAGGAGCATATTTTGAGTGGACAAAAAAAAAAAAAAATCGTTGACAATTCGGGAGGATCAAGAGATGCCGAGCTGAGCTCAGTGATGAGGATGTTTGTTATTCAACAGGAACATTCCCAGAGTGGGAAATGAGAATTTCTTAATTGTCACCCGCTGGCTACTTCTGAGAAAGACAACACACACTCACAGATTCACACACTGCTGTTTTTTTCCACGCTTTTCGCTCCGTCTTGCTTATTGCTTCACCTTTGCACCTCTTACCAACTGAAACTAAACAACCCACACACACTTTTGACAATGCTCACCAAACACCGCCTCCTTCTCATGTCTCGGCAAGGACACAGTCAGGCTGACTAATTCAGAATTGAGCTGTCATCTGTGTCACCTCAGGCTTGTGTTTGAGAGGCTTTTGCGTGTCCGCAAGAGTTTGCGGGCGCACGCGTGTTGTAAAAGTGTCACCTTGGGCAGGGAGTGCGCTTGTGGGAGGTTACCGTCAACATGCACAAGCTGGGCAAGCTGGGCAGCCTGGGCAACGGACACGGGACTCGACTTGGCCATCGCTTCAGAGACGGAATGAACACGACTAATGCGCTGACACATGTGAGAGAAAGTCCTCTCCTTTCCAGAGAACATACCCTCCCCGCCTACTCACTTCTCAGCGCATAAACACATTCGAGCACTCAAAGCTGCGTCACAAAGCAAAATAGATTACACCGAAATGCATATATGTGCATTTTCAAGGAGGAAATAATGCATAATCACCTCAAAAGAGCACCAAACGCTCCCATATACCTGCTGCTATCAGATTATCCTGTTGAACACCTTTCATTTTCTTTCCCCCTCCCCCAACACAACACGTACACAAACATATGCAAAGGCAAAACCTTTCTTATGAGCATCTGGGCAACAGACAGGCCTATTAGCCCGTGCGGCCTCGCAGTGCCAAAATAACAACTGCAGCATATGCCTGTGTAATAATTGCATTAATGTTGAACACGTCTCTCCAGGGGGTGGCTGTGTTCGAGGACTTGGGGGAAATTAGGGCTTGTTCTCGAAAGCATGAAATGAGAATTTAGCAAACACCAGAGTGGAATCGGTTAAGGCTGATGATCAGTAAATACATGGCAACGGATGTGCAGTTCATTTCCAACATGGTGGACCATTACCTGCAGCTCAGTGTTTTAGTATCTTTATAATAGCCAGTCAAATATTTACAAGTCACATTACTGAAAACCATTACCCAGTTTAGTTAGAACAGTGACTTCTGTTTTCCAGCTTTCTAAAGGGGGCACGTTTGTTCTTGCATGTTGCGTGAACCAAGCCACAAAGTCTATAAACATGCTCATGGATTATCCATTTAAATCCCTACAGATGGTCCAGAATGCAACTGTGCACTCGCTGTTTGATAAACCAAAGAAATACACATGTCACTCTTCCACTCAATCTAGCTCACAGGCTGCCCACGGCTGCCCAAATCAAGTACAAGTCACAAATGCTAACTTGGTCATACGTGCTTACACTTCTTCTTGATTGCTGCATTCCTCTTAAGAATGCTGTGGGGCATCATCATACTTAGGGATGAGCAAAATCCATCATCTGGACTTGGAGGAATGGGAGAGCAAAAGACATTGATATTCAAAAAAAAAAGCTTCATGTCCTCAGAGAGAAACCACCCTTGAAATTCTAACATTCGCCCTTCACATAAATCGCCCTTCTGCATGTGTCCAACTCAAAGTATCCATTTGTAAAAAGAGGTCAGCTCACTGGATTGAAGCTTCAGTCCAATTTCTCATATGCATATACAATGAAGAGTGATGAATATTTACTGCTCTACTAACAAATAAGGCAATGGACAGATGGTAAGCAATTCTCAGCTATGAGTATTAACCAATGAGCAAAAAAGCAGATGAAATCAATCAGGGAGCGCACCATGACCATCCCCATCTTCTCTCCTGCTGTATTAAGCCAGAATAGTGTAGCAACCAGGTTGAGCACAGAGCTGCACACATCTGCCGCCATGATGGCAGATGTGACCAACACAATGGAGAGCAATGAGAATGCTCTAAGTGTGTCCATACATCCAGCGTTTCCATGTATTTTACTCGTTCGCCCACTAAAAAAACTACATATTTTTAAAATCAAATAGAATCATAGTTACTGCAAAATGTGAGCAGACACAAGCAAATATGCAAAAAAACTAATTACAGTTCTCGTTAACTGAGACTCTAGTATTGTTGTTCAGGATAAAAAGCCATTCAAGACAACTGGTTTATTTGTGAATGTCACATCACGGTCATAAACCCACCAACTAATTTGTCAGTTTTTATCAACCCAGAAAATAACCATCAGTCAGTCAATAAAACGATCAAACAATTCAGCAAATCAACCATTGCTGTGATCAATCAGAAGATAATTAAAACTGATGATCTCACAGTAATATTGATCAACTAACCTCTTAGCCAGTGACACAAGTCTTAGCTTGGTTATACACTTACTGATGGTGCTGCAGGACCTTTCTGGTTAATATCCACCAAGTCCGAAGAGGCAGATTTTCCATTCATAGTCCAACAACTTGATCAAACTATATTATTTTTCCAAACCGGAAATTTCTAAGTGTTTTTTTTTTTCCATCTTGGGAAACAACATGTAGCAGGAGGACATCACTAAATCGCAGACAGCATGAGTGCCCGTTTTGTAGTACAAGCTCCCTTGTGAAATATTTCTTTTGTACTTGACTGACATGTCTTTTTATTCCGTGTTATATGGCAGCCTATCACAACATATCGAGGGGACTCAAATCAAATGCAACGTGACATCTAAGCTCTAGTGACGAGACTTCTAAAAGGCCTGGTGGCCTCGTGCCTTAAAATGAAACTCATCAGCTGCTAATGCATTGCCTGTTATTTTGATTTAGCTACCGATTTACCTCAGAGGTACAACCCGCATTAGGCCGGTATTTATATGATTTATATGAATTTCTACCTGAGACCTATGAGTATGAACAAAAACAGACTGGATGCTGATTACAAAATCCTTGCCTGACTCTTCCCCCGATGAGCTTGTCTTGACTATCCAGAGTCATTGCAATGCGAGTCAACGCACTCAGAGGGCAATTTAACATCCTGTCGTTATGATAAACCATTTAGCGTCGCGAAGCTAGGCGGGAGCAGTTAGGGTAGAAGGAGTCGTAGCCCCCACCAAAAGATTCCATTTAGCGGCTACATCACCTTGTGAAGATACAAATTGTTTTTGTGCCCCGCAGCTAAACATAATGAAGATTCAACACATGCCAGGGAACACGGCGACGTGTGTCCAAGAACCTCGCACAGACGAGGCGGAACACGTGCACACAGCGGATGGCGAGCACACACGTACAAATGTAAGCGCTCGCATACCTTCCCATTTTGGCTGCTGAACACACATGCACATATTTCTGTCTGCCTGGTGGACATTCATTAGGAATGCAATGTGGAGGGATAATGTGGTTTATGCAATCAAGGAGCTGGCAGACCAGTTCTCCTGCTGAATTAAAGATAAGTCCAAACACCTTGAGACCAGATTATAGGCCCATATGTGGATTTGCCCCCAAAGCAGCCAAATGTGTGCACAGTGAGTGCAAGTCTATCAAAGATATTGCTGTGTTTGTATACTTGTATAATATTAGGTCGCAATCATGTTGGTTTCTGGGGAAGGAAAATGGAGTTTAACTGTCATGCATGATACAAGATGCTCCAGCTGGAATAAACCGCTTTAGGGAAGCTTCTATACGCTATATAAAATCTCTTTTGGTAAGATACAGATGACTTTAAAATCACACACAAAACAAAAAATCATGGCAAGCTCAATCCATTACACTATCAACATTTCTTTATTTCAAACTTACTTCCAGTAACATACCTCGTCTAAAAATTGCACTTCCAAATCACTAAAACAACAAATTTTTATTGTAAACAGGCAGTTGAAAATGTTTTGACTGTTCCATATTGTAATATATAAAATCTTAATATAAATATAATAGATTAATTGGTTGAGATTCAGCAAAGACATTCCTTTAAATTGAGGCTAAAACCCCATTTGTTAGTTTCCTTTAAATAAATAACTGGAACATCTTTTTTTAATTACAAATTTTCATCACTTTCCTCTATTACACTATCATGTATTGTTGATTTTTCTTGAACACAAAGCACTTTTAATTGTCTCACTGCAGGAAAAAGCCATTTAAATCAACTCGCTTTGCCTTACGCGACTTGTAAATCAGTTCATGGTATATTGTGATGATAAAAACAGATGCTTTTTTCCACCGCCCTAATAATAGATGCTTGATTGTATAACTCAGTTAAACGATTATGATTCATCTTGTGCCATATGCAAGCAAAATCACTAACTTTAATAACCATTATTGCACCACATTTAATTAAAACCTGACATCTTACAATTGTTTATCGGTTTGTGTGGTGATGGTGCTTAATACGTTCTACCAGTTTGTTTGGTAGCTTTTGATAAAGACGACATATCAGAAGAAAGTAAATAGGTTACCTTGGAAACAAGCCCTGAAGCGTCGTGTCTGAATCTCAAAACATAAGCGACTCATAATTTTGCTTCCTAATTCAGTTTAATTAGGTTGACCAGCCTGCATTTCTCCAGTGATAAGACTGGTGAGCCTCTTCTTGCTAAACCATTAATCAAATATTTTATTCAGATCCTAATGAGAAAATAATATGTGCTCAAAGTTGCACACACACACACATTTCAGTTTTGAGGCAATTATGTTCAAAGGAAAGAGAATTGGAAAAGTTCAGGTATCATTTTTCATGAACAAAAGAACAAACATCACTACTATCACAATGTCTGAGACTCAGTTGTTTGGGAAACACCTTTGTTGAAATCAAATATTACACAGCTTTATAAGGAACAAGATACTTCTACGCAAGGTACAATCTATATCCAACACAAATCCATGCCATTTCAATGAGCAATTATTTTAGAAAGTCAAAAAATGTTTAAACGCTATGAGTAATATCCAGAAAGTGCATTATGTTTAAATGATACACGTAAGATCAAAGCCTTAAAGTGTTGTATAGCAACTGCAAAAGCAGCTAATGTCCTAAATGATAAATATTAATGAAAAACTTGAGGTAAGTCTTTGAGTAACCCTTAAAAGCAAAAAATCTGCTTTCAAAATACTTCAAACTAGCAAATCCACCAGAACTGCTTGTGTTGTAGTCGTGGAGAGAAAGGTGTCTGGTTTAGAAACCTCAAGATCTCAATTTTGCTTTATGTGGGTCACCTGGTTTGATTAATTGAGTGGGTTGCACCCATTAAACGCAGCTAAAAAAATAAGTTGGCCGGTCGCTCTGGGTTTGGGGTCAGCCTTCCCAAATGGTGGAATTCAAGTTTATTAACTTTTTCTTCTCAAGTGATGGTAAAGATGGAGCAGATGTTGATTGGGGCCTCAATTGCTAAAGGCATTTTCAGTTTGTTTCAAGAAATTTGGAAAACATGACCTGAAAAAGTGACTGTTTTAAAGCAATGTCAAAATACAAGACGAGCCAAAGTTCTGTTGGGGGAATATTGCTTGTTACTCCTGCTGCTCAAGACAGAGAGAATCCTCCTCCCAGTGACTGTTCTGGGGATTTTCAAAAGGGATTGAGGTTGTTCTGCCTCTTTAAGTAACTGTTGTGGTATTCTCCAACTGAATTGTGTTCCTGAGCTTTCTGAGTGCATCCGTACTGATGCAAATGTGGTGAGCGCTGGACACTGTCTCTTTCCGGGTCAATCTCCTAGCGGCTGCAGAGCGCTTTCTAAGCCCGTCACTATCTGTATAGTCCTCTGCTTGATCTCGCTGTCTGAGTCACTCCTCCCCCACGAAATGGGTTCTGTTATGATCCGTTGGATTTTGGCGTTTCATGGTATTTTTTATAACCTTAGTTTTCAATGTTTGCCCAGGTTTAGCTGGTTTTGTTTTCCTGTGTCATTTTATTTCCGTTGCTCCAGTCTTGCTTCCCAAACACTTAAGTATTTTCAGTACAATGTAACAATCTAACCCTTGTCTACATTGTTCCTGATATACAGAAATGCACAATGTTGAGATTTTTTAAATACTCCATGCTTTCATTATTTACCACTCATAAGACACATTTATTGTGTTTATTACATCTCTACCAGAGAATAAAGCTCTGTTATTGGCGTCAACCCTTTAGAAAACAATTCTTCCGATATCAAATAAAAGACTTCTTTTCCTCAGTTGTTGAAAGCATCACTTGTACCCATTTTGAATTTCCCCAAGTGTTTTGAAAGAACATCTCAGCCCTGCATAATTTTCCCCCTACAAAACAACAGATGACGTAATCTTGCGGAATACTCCCCTCCTATTTCATTTCGAGTGGATTTGCCCTCCCACCCATCTATCGTTCGCGTTGCGTCTGTTCCAGGGAGTGAGCGCCGTCGTGTGAGCCGTCGTGTTAAAGAATTAAGAGGTTATCAGTCTTTATTTCTCCAAACTAGGGCAGGCTGAATTATGTAAAAGTGCTGAATTATATATCAGATTTGCCTAGCTTGACCAGAGGGAGATTGGCGAAAGAGAAACAGACACAAACACACTGATGTAGTCCCCCATATTCATCTTACGTCAAATTATTCATTGATATGTTTGTAATCCATATAGAAAGAACCATGTGTGTAATATGTGTCTCATGTAGTCTTGGTACTCACACACACACATACTCCATTTTCTCTCAGTGAGGCACACTTGGGCTGACAGATGGGAGCACCAGATGATGAGTGCCACCAGATTTGTGTCTCACGGTGGGAGCCATTGCTGACACCATTAAGGCTGAGAGAACAGTCAGACTTACATTAGCACCCTCGCTGTATTTGTGTGCACACACGCACGCTTGTATACATGGGTATGCATTTTGTAAACTGAGCAATATGTCAGAATGCACTGTTTGTGCTGGTTTTACTCGCACGTTGAGCTCCAGAAGGGTATAGGTTGTTGCATGAGTGCCGTGCCCCAAGTTAACATTGAACTTTCTCGAGAAGCACACACAGATTGCTCATAGTCAACTATGCTAATGAACAAGTGGGCTTTAAATTCTCTCTCTTTTTTCGTTGTTGCGCAAGCTCCTTTCATCTTGGCGATAAAGAACAATGACCCATTAGCAGACCCTTTCAAGCACACACTGGACTCCCCGGGTCTGCTCGGTCTAAGCTCTTTGCGTATTCATATTCTGCAGCCACTGCTCCCAACCAGCCGCTTTCCTTTGCTTCCTCTCATTCTTAGCCCTCTCGCTCCCACCGGAGCCTTTGTCTGAGCAGCGCTCCAAAATAAACTTCACCAAACTAATCTATAGGAGGAGAACGAGAAACAAGCGTCTTCTTCCTCACCCTCTTCTACTTCGCCTCCTCCAGAGACACCGCTGACATTTTGCGATGAGAAAGTGTGTCATATCGGAGAGGGAGGGGAGTAAACGAAAGGAGTGGAGCGTGCAAGAGTCGACTCAACTCGGAGTGAAAAAGACTCAGCAGGGACCCCCGCTCCCCCATTGGAGTCTGGCAGCTCTCAATGAGGTCTCTCTGGCAAATAATAACCTCTTACCCTCTGCTAATATCCCAGTGTGCACCATCGGGAATACCAAGTCACTACAGGCTTGAGTAGTGTGCAAAGTGGTCTCAGACCTTACTGTTAGATGGTCAAAGTTTCATGGACCAATTATGTACTTTTCTGTTAGATGTACAGTTGACATATGATTTGCATTTCATCCAGGCTATACACTGTGGCATTGACATTCGCTTTTGTTCATACATTGCAGTGCTATGCTTTGACAGGAAAGCTATTTGAAGGTCTGCTCCTTTTATAAATTTACCATCACCCTCACTGAAATTGCCTGAAAATCTCAAGAATTCAGCTTTTAGTTGTGGTTTCCATCTGGATAATTTCAGATAGAGTTGGTTATGTGTTGTGAAATTGTTTCTGAGTTTCTGATAACAGCCTTGTGGGCATTCACAGTTCGTCACAACCTATTTGCAGATCCATTTTTCAAGTGCGCTTAGCTGACATGTCCTTTTAGCAATTTGCAGAGATTTCAAGCACATTTGGAGGCACAGTTCGAACACACACCAAGATGCCCAAGAAAATAAGAACTCCATTTTGAATTTAAGAAGCATAATATTTCCCTTTGTATAATTCTGCTTATTTGTAAATCTCCTTAGTTGCTTAGATGCAGTAAGTCTTGTTAGAACTTTAACAGATAAACACTCCACAAAGTAGTTTTAGGAGGAGAACTTTAATATTTGACAAAATGCAAATGTTTACTAAAGAGCTATTTTTTCACACGAAATACCAAAACTAAACTTATTGGTAATGTAATTGAAAATTCAAACACTATACCAACTCCTGACTGCCAGAAATAGCAAATGGGACACAAAGTGAAATCACAATACAGAGTAGAACTATTTTTCATAAACTAAATTCAAGGTCAGATAGGTAAAGGACAATGAACCGGCCAACAGGAATGTATTTATTATATATTAAATGGATTTAAATGATTGGATTCACTATATTAAGATGTCCCCCATGCCTCAGCCACGGACCACAAAGCGGTTGACCCTCACTCTTTAATGTCCTGTCTGAATATTTGGCCACACTTTGGGATGTAACACAGATTAAAGGTTAAAAGCCTCCTATGCTCATATTGCTTACAGAGTAAAGATATTATCTTCCCTAGCCCCAAAGGCTGAATCACATCGATCCTATTGATGCCCTGCTTTTCTCTAAAGCACTGAATGGTAAAATGGAAGCTTGCTGGGTGTGCTCAACAGCCAAGAAAGTATTTTGCAATTGTCTCCCCCAGTTTATATCTATTTTTTCTTGCTGTACGCACACTATCTTGCTTGCCTCCGAAATGGCCCTCGGAATGGCCTTAACTGTGCGCCTCAGCAACAGTTGTGATTTATACCCCAGCGAAGGCCATCTCTCTACAGGCTGTATCGGACTTTGAATGTCAGTTCCAAGCTGTGCCAGATCCCATCCATCAAGAGGAAAGCAATCTGACAACAGGGCCGAGTTCAGCCACTGCAGGTTCCTCGCGCCACAGCTATCTGCAACAGGCCTCTTCGCATAGCCAGAGCAACCATTTGAACAATTTCAGCAATAGAGCCAACCTCCTGTTGCAGAAAGAGGCATGACCTTGTGATCTTTAAAATCGATTCTACTCTCAATTCAGTGTACATAACTTTTTTTTTTTTAGAAAATATATATATACTTTTGAAATGAAACATTTGTCATTGACTGTCTACATGACCAGAAAAGTAACATTTTTTCATAAGCAGAGCTCAGTTGGTAAAGCCATAAGTTAATCCAAACATTTTAACTTAAAAGGAAAATGCCTGATGGTTTTACGGCATTTCCAAAAATTAACTCAAAAGTGTCATGGCAATTCTGTTACATACTTAAAATAGGACCGTCACTCAATCATCTCATCCTTCCCAAAACATGCCCTATTACATTTATATTGTCTAATACTAAATACAAATCCCTACTGCAACTTCTACTGTCCTAAATTTGTGGTCAAACCCCAAAAATTACATTCAAGTCAAAGTACGCTGCAAAATATGTTGGCTCAGGCAACACGAGCAAAAGATGTTTCGGAAGATCGCCTTGCTCACCCGACACACCTCAGAACTATGGTCAACATTTTTTTATCTTCATTTATCGATTCATATGATACATTGTTTTGTCTTTAATTACTTTACGGTATTTGAATAAATTGACAAAAAAATATATATTTTGCATTACTAATAGAAAAAAACTTAAGAAAACCACTTACAAAAAATGTGTTATTGTAAATATTTCTCAAATTTATTGCCATCCATAATTAAGGATGACCTGTTATTGGTTTTTGAACAAGTTAGAATAGAGCTATGGGCTATACAAAACATGTTCATTACATTTTTTGCTCAAAAATCCCTAAGTAATTAGATTTTAATCTGCTCTTATCACTTTAAATACAAATAAGTTGCTGATGACCCCACCCCACAACTCAACGTTTACACACGAAAATGGCTGCAAGCAGATGTAATCGTACAACTTTGAAAAGCAGAAAAGGAGACTCCTGCACAACCAACAACGATGCAGCCATTAGATTCTGGATGGTAACTCAACAACAAAACTTTTCCGTCAGCTATCGCCCGGCGCATACAACAGTAAAACCAGCTGACTAAATATCCTGGAGCTTTTGGAATTACAAGTGCCTGCGGATTTGGGATTCCAAAAGGTTTTTTAAACAAGATACTAAAAGAAAATTTTAACAAAATTTAAGCATAAAGACATGCCAAATACCAATTTTGCATAATACGTCCCCTTGAATTTCTCCCAGTCATGAATAAAGTAATCAATAACCCGCTATCAATTTTATGAAAACAAATAATTTGCAACTCCAGCTAATTTATACACAAAGCTATGCTAATTATTTAAAAACATACCTGTAGACGAAGAAGCTCTGAGCCACGTCCAAGATGATGGCCGCTCTGAGCTGAAGGGATGATGTTGTACTTCAGTTCCAAGACATTCTGAATGAAAAATTTTAAAAGTACACTGAGAAAAACTGTGAGTGAAAAAGAATTGCACATGAATGTATCAGGAAATAACATTTTCTAAAGTGCCTTGCGATGACATGTTGTGAATTGGTACTACGTAAATAAAGTGAACTGAAAAACAGGGAGTGGAGGATGAGTCGAACCTGAAACAAGCTTTAAGTTTCCTTCTGAAACAGAAAATCCTCTTCCTCCTCTGAACCAATCACAATTGAACCTCCATTATTTTCTGAAACAACAGTTCAAGACAGAATTAGACAAGTTAAAGATATGTGAGAAAACATTTGAAAACAGAAGACAAAAATTATAGCATAAGCAGTTATGCAGAAACCCGTTGTTGCAGCCGACCCAAACTCAAATCCAGACCTGAATAAACCATTGTTACAGGGAAGTTGTCCTTTTTTTCTCTCTTAGTCCCCCTACTACTTTATACAACCTCCACAATGGCATACAACATAAAATATTTTTGAAAAAACAACAAAAAGCAGAAAAAAAAATCTGAAGTTACAAACCATAGTCTCTCTAAAGAGCACAGTTAGAAGCTGGAATGTAAGTGCGTACATTTGTCAACACTAGACCAAAACAAATAGTCATTTTAAAGCTAAAAACTAATTTATCTGGAGCTGCAATCCTACTGTTCATTTCATTCAAGTGTGCTAAAATCTAAAAGTTGCATGTTAATTGCTCTCCACAATGGAGTTGAGAATGTCTGAGTTCAGCTGGAAACATGTTTAGGTCATAACCTCGCAACACAATGTCACAAAAAATTATTAACATCTCTTTTGACATTATTATGTGAAGAAAATCCAATTCAAAAGCTCCGACTGGAATATTTGTATTGTCTTTGACTGCTTAGTAACATAAGCTCTCTGTCTTCAGATAACCATGCTGTAGACAGAGAGCTAACCATGCTAGCTGTCTAATTACCAAGCTAGTCTGTGTCCTACTTTGTGATGGAGGTGGACTAAATACAGAGAAGAAATTGGAAGTAAATATCTGTTGAACAGGACTTACAGGAACTGGTAAACAACAGAACGGAGGACAGTAAATGAGAGAAATGGGCCAAGAAGGGCTGGGAAGCAACTGATTTTTAAACTATTGGGAAAGTGAAGTAGTGGGAGGAGAACCAGGTGAGATTAATTAGTGGAATGAAATGCAACTGTCAAAAATTCAACATCCCTTAATATAATGAGCTGAACTCTAGAATGAAGTTCAAAACAATAGACACAAGAGCACAACACAATACAGAACTTAGAACACACAGGAATGAGCCCCCTATGGAAAACCATTAGTCCCAAAATTTCAACATCCCTTAATACAGTGTTTCCCAACCCTGGTCCTCATGACACACTGCCCTGCATGTTTTAGAAATGTCCCTGCTTTAATGCACCTCGTTCAGCAAAGACCTGCTAATTAAAATCACCTGTGCTGAAGCAAGGAAACACCTACAACATGCAGGGCAGTGTGCCTTGAGGACAAGGGTTGGGGAACACTGCCTTAATAGAATGAATGTACCTGCTGCACTTTAATTTAATTAAACTGAGTGTTGATTTTTGAGAGAATGTTCAGTAAATTACACTTATTGCCCTTTGTATTGGGATTTTTTTCTTTACTCTGCAGTCCAGTAAAATTTTTGGGACTCCTGATTGGTTCTTAACAATTTTAGTCCAATAACATTTTTTATGGTTTTAAAGATGTGTGGCAAGAAATGCTCACTTTAAAGCTTCTTTTTGCCGTGTCGACTCACTTTGTCTGCCTTTCATTAATGGAATTTCCTTCATACTTGCAGCTAAGTTTAACTCACAGCTGACTTGACCCAGAGTTGAGTTACCTTGTTGATATCTCCTGTTCTGAAATCCAAAACGCTGACAGAGTCGAGTGAGTTTACTCAAATCCTGCCTCCTAAGCAGAATTTGTTGACCCAAATAATGAGGCCATCAGTGACAGATCCAGTCCCAAAAGAAAAATCCTTGTAGTCTAATTCAATTTTTATTTGTTTAAAAATTAATTGAACTTCTACGAAATTTTAAATTATAGGATTGAACTGACCTTAATTGAACCGGTTAGCTTTTGATTTTCCCTTCTAAAATTTCCTGGAGAACTAGAGATGTATTAGTGAGATGAAAGTAAAAAAAAAACAAAGAAAAAAAGAAAAACCATGACACTGTGTTTTGTTTTTTTTTGTTTGTTTTTACTGTTGAATTGGTTCTGGTGAGAATTTTTGACAGTGTAGTCAAAATTAGTTGAAACAGAGGCAAAACAGACAGAATGTGGTTATACTGTTATACTGATAAATATTAATTAGTAAGCTAAATGTCTAACGACTAATACGAAAGCGTCATCTTCATGTAATTTTTTTTATTATTATTATTTAGATTTGCATTTTCAAAGTGTAAATCAAACACATCGCTTTAACAAGAAATATTGTGACATGTTAATACCGGGAGATTTTGAGCTGCTTAGAATACTATAAAATGAAAGCTTAGGAACTATAAATTATGTTAGAAAAATGTGTGTAAAGACAGTCTCTCCCTAATTTCCTTGTATAAAGCAGCTGACAGAACAGATTTACTGTTCCTGCATTTGAACTGACACAGCGTGAATTATTTCCACGAACATATGGAAGATAATAACCAGCCAGATTAATTCTCAGCAGTGCTTTCATTATTTAATTCCACCTTTCTTGTTTTGTTTTTATTAAAACAGGGATGTGAGATCTCCCTCTTCTTTCGTCTTTTGAAGCATTAACGTCAAAAATAAATGCCTTTTTTTTTTTTCCATCATTACCACTTTGTCATTCATTCCTGGACAGTTTCAGCATTCATCCCAGGAAACGGAGCACAGGGAAATAATTGCTCTCGGGTAACAAAACAAAAAATAAAGTTTGAACTTTCTAATATGGACAGGCATGGATTTAAGTTTAAACAAGTTTCTACAAGCTACAAGAGTTTCTGTTGCTTTTTCTAGCATAGCAGGTCGAAAACCCCAACACCTTACAGTCTGGTGGAGTCCAACAAGTGTGACATTACTGAACTTCACCCTCTCACCCAACTTGCCACCGCTCTTGTGTGTGAAAGACAAGGTGTCACTGCCAGCGACACACACCTCAGGCCTTGTCCATTCCCACCTCAACTGTCCAAACAGAGACAGCTCGGGTGGGAAAAGACAAAACCACACACAGTGGAATGTTTGGGATGTAAACGAAAATAGTGTCCAACATCAGTATGTTGTGTGCATCTATGGAACGACTGAAAATTGGGCAAATTAGAAAAATGTATTTGCTTAGTGGAAACACGGCGATTTGAAGAGAAAACTTTTTTCTGGTACCGGATGTTACTACTGGCAGAAAAGACAAAGAAGACGACAGGAAGTGGTAGGAGGATGATGGCGCAGGACGTTTTTTTAATGACGTAACACATGAACAAACTTATTTAACAGTGACTTTAATTGTATTTCTTACTTAATGGAAATGCTGGAATTGTGAAATACAAACAAAAAGTTTGTGCACTAAACATTCACACATTCCTAAAATAATGTCCTATGTCATTTTTTGCCAGTAGTGTTTCTCTTTCTCATTTGGCAAGAAAAAAGTGGTGATTTTATTTTATTTATTTATTTTTTTTTTTCCCAAAATCATTTTTGGCAAAAAAAAATAAAAATAAAAAGTCTTGGGCCATTATTTTAGGATGGTGACAATACGTCTTGCTTGTGCACAATAAAAGGACACATGGCAGTGTACACTAAACTTCACAATTGACGTGAATTTAGAGAAAACAAAAATAACATTGATTTTTTTTTTTTTTTTTTTTACTGTGGGAAGAAAACTGGAGAAATCCCTAGATGTAGCAGTGTGTTATGTGCCTCAAGCAAATTATCTTACACGTTCTAATTATCTTTCCTAACCATATGCAACACTGAATTTAAATTTTAATTTTTTTTAGTGCATTAAAGATTGTCTCAAACTGTGCTGGTGAGAATCAGATCCCAACCTCAGTGTCACAAGCAAACCATATTGTGGAGCCACATTTTCTTACAGAACTTACTCTCTGCTCAACACAGCGGAGGACCCCATTCCCGCTGACTTTACATGGAAATAAGCAATTGAAAATCCATTAGGGGTAGAATGAATAGAAAACTTCCCCTGTTTTTCCCCCTGACTGCTCGTTCCGCCCTCCAGCAGAATGCTACCATGGGTGGTGAACAACATCGTTCATATCACAAACCACCCCAACTTCTGAAATAATTTTTTTTTTTATTTCATAACATCCACTAAAGTAGTATTCTTAGTGTACAGCAATACGACACATATTTATAAGCAAGCAAAAACAATGTCAAATGACAACAAGTGAAGATTTCGACAGATAAGACTCAAAGTCAGGTTCGTTCTCACAGCCAGCTTGGTAAGTACTGAAACAAGTAATATTTTGTGGCTGTTTAATATAAAGCAAGATTGAAGATTTGCAATTCGCAGCAGAAAATGCAGCGGTTTTACATTCCGTACTATTTGCAATGCAGATCTACAGAGCCGAATCACCTATGACAGCATGGTGCTTGGAAACAGCGGGATCAACACTTTGAGATAATTAAACGACATTGTATCCTCAGTGCCGGTGTTTTCCAGGTAACCAGCAACAGCAGACTTTAATGAATCAGTCAGTCAGTCATTGCTGTTGAATGCAATGCTGCAATCTTTCATGCCATTCCCGAATGAACTTCATGCCCCTCTGGCATTGGAGGCCCAGAATTGTTGCAGATATATTTGAGGAATGTAGAATGGTAATAAATGTGCAACTGTTTTCTCTAAGGAGTGCCTAGAGATGTCCATACATTTCTATTAAACATGTCATCTGTCATACTGAAACTGGTACTTTAGATTTAACAGGCGAGTAAAGATAAGCGTGTGTTTTTTTTGGTGGGTCACAAACTGTACATTGATTGACTTTAAAGGCTTATTTAGAAACCCAATGTTTTCAGTAAAATTGAGACCTGTCTCCTGGAACTTCATGAGCAACAGGACTTTAAAATGTTACATCACTGTCCCATAGCAAGCCGGGCTACAGTATTTCTTGGTGCGTCAGAAAGGCTTTCTTGCAAGCTAAATGAAAAGCACAATGATTTAGAGTCTGTACATATGCGCTGCGGATTGTTCTTTGAAGAAAGCAAAAGTCTGTTCTTTATCAGATGTAGGACAGCAGCTGAATGACAAAGGAGAGATCAAACAGAGATTAACTGTGTAATAGAGTCTCCTGTTCGCCCATGAAAAATGGATTTGCAAGAAATGTGTGTGTAGGAGCAGACCTCACACACAGCGCACAGATTTTCTAAACGGACAGAAAAGTAGAGGTTTGAGAACACTTTAATCACTTTCTCAGAAGCATAGGACCTTGATGTTCTCTATAGATCATTGATACACAGACCAAAGAAATCCGTCTTTTGGTTGCTCTACGACCAGACGAATATTAAACGCTGCTATGCACATGATATGTCAAAGAGCCACTACATATGTACAGATATTTAAAACAAACAGGTATCAGCACTGTTTGTGCTGTGGTCACATCTTTCCCATTTTCAATACCTTTATGTACATTTCTGCTTGTTTACAGGTCACTAAGATATTAAACTGTCTCAGATTTTCTGTGCTGCTGTAACAAAGTAAGTCTTACTCATCAGGTGCTTTTTGAAGGTTTGCATTTTTTGTCTTAGAACCTTGAGGTTCTAATGAATCAAGTTAGCAGTAATAGTCCTTGGGTAGCCTGTTTGAAATGCTTAGCTCACAGCCTTGCAACACTAAATTATTGTTTTTACAAATACTTAAAATGGATTATTTTAGTACTGTGCTTTGCAGAATTTCATAAAATGGTTTTAATATTTGTAGATTATCTCCAAAGCTTTTTTTGTGTGTAGAAGCACATTCTATATTTGTACCCCTGCAGATAGAAAGCAGTAAGTGATGCAGGCTTATGAATTAGAGAACTTTGGCGTTTGCCGCTTCCCATCTTTCTGCTAACACACAAGGTTGTGAGATTTTAGCTTGGCTAATAGATACACCTCTCTGACTCCCTGTACAGCTTCAGTACACGGTTGAGGAAGAAACTGTCTCTTCCTGGATGATCAGAACTGTGTCTTATTGTGCAACCTCCATGTTTGCACTGAAAATACTATTAGGAAAAAGGTAAGCTAAAATAATGTGGCAAGTCAGTACACCTGAAAACTTTGAACAAGTCAAATATGTTTTCATGGGAGAAATAAAAAACACACCCTTAAACACTGTTTGCTGAATCCTAAGTCATCAAAGTGATGAAGCAATTTCTAACAGAGCATGAAATCACTGTTTAATTTCAACAAGTTCCAAAACTCTACAGATTGCTGGAATATATGTGAAAATCAATTTTTTTCTTCTAGTAAACGAGCCCTTAAAATTTGATAATGGGAGAAAAGAAACTAACCATGACTATTTTACAACATTACTTCTCCTCATAAGGTTTGCAGGCACAAAAACATTAGGCTTATGGCAACACACATGATGTGGTAGAAAATGAAGGTTTTATCCGAGAAAAATAAAAACTTAAAATGCAAGTAAACAGTCTAAAAGTCTTCCCCAAATGAAATCCTATCAGGCTTCTTCATTTCATATTCTGATGTGACCTTTGCTAAATTACAAGCAAATGTTTATGCTCAACAAGGTAATACAGCAGGTAAATGGCCTTTAGCAACCAGACAAGTTGCTCCACGGTGTCTGATAATTTATAGTTTCTGATGATTGCAGTTGTTTGTAGCATTTCCAAGCAATTTGTCTATTCTCTTGTGAAATCCCAGCCATATGACACACAGTAGTTTCTGTTATGGAATCAATTATGTTGAATGTGAAAAAGGCTCACTTCTTCCATAGGATTCATGGAAATAAGCAAGTGCCCCATATTCCCAGCTCTGCCCTTCAGGTATGTTGTACAGATTTAGAGGACGCCTGTAGCCTCCACACACAGCATAAAGGACGGAGTGTGTGCTTTAATGTCCACTCCTCACACAGTAATGTTCTCTGGCTGGGATGTAGAAGCAATGATGTTACTCATCACTGCTGGGAGTTTTTATTGCCTGTTTTTCTAATTCTGAGCGATGAAATTAACTTCCATATTTCCCAGTGGGTTTGCCATTTTTTACCACTGGGCAATTTTAAATCATTTTCCTGAAACTAATTTTCTACAAGAGCTGATTTATGAATCAATGATTTTCACAATATCACCTGACTCCAGACAATAAAAGTCAATAAGTCATCTTCATTTCCCTCAAAGCGACCTACTATTCTGGGGTAAGCTCTTTTTTTTTTTCCTTTGCAACAAGTTGGAATGAGTCATTGAAATTGTTTAGTTATTAAACTCAGGGTTTGATTGGCCAAGGACATGCCGGAAACAAATGGGTGTTCTTGAAAATGGAGGATTTAATAACCAAACATCAATTACCGACTAACAGGCAGGACCAGTTAGCTGAAGGTAGCGTGGTAGTTAGCAGTTTGACAGATTGAAAGCATTTATCTCAATAGTCAAGGTAAAGTCTTTCCCAGCTGATTCAGACTCCGAGCACTTCACACAAACAGTGCATTTCTGAAACAAACTTGTATTAAAATAGCCTTGCCTCTTCACTAATGACAATAGAAAATGTTATACATAAAACGACGTAAAAAAATATATGTTTTGCCATCTAACTCAGTCCTTTCAGTGACATCAAATGCTAGGTGGACATGGTGTCATAAAGTCAATTTAATATTGTGTTAGCTTAAGCTAAGTGAGCTACAATATAGAAGTAGGGAAAGTTAGGGCTTCACAGAAGGTTGCCCCATGTTAGCAAAGAGCTACTTTGGTTCCCTCATCATCAGTCAAACCAGAGACGCTGCTAACGTGCTAATCTGGCTGATAGGAGCAAACCTACGAGGACCTTAAGGCCAAACAGGAATCTTTTTAAGGGGCCAAGCCTGGGGCCTCAGAGTAGAAGTAATGCCGCACGATTAGACCAAACTGATAAAGGTCCTTATCATACGACCCGACTGGGAACTATGAAGAGAGAGTTCACCGTCCTCTGATGAACCCCCTTTAACGTTTCCCTTCTCGGAGCTATAATTAAACCCGCTTCCCATTGTCTTGATTCATTAGCTCCACAACCTGCTTTGCCAACCTTGATCAATTACATGACCGACTCCCTCAGCCAAGCTCTTTGGCGAACACTCTCACGTAGCTTTGTCGTCATTTAAGTGACACCGTCGGGAACAACACTTTGTGTGCGAGGCGGCGTGCCTGCGCGTGTGGGAAAGTCTGTGAGAGAGCGTGGGAGGCGTTATCACGACATTCTGTGATTATGGGGAACCTTAATGGATGTCTCAAAAGCGGCAACGCTAAGACAAGAGCCCGTGTCTAGACTGAGGGGGCATGTGTGAATGGGTGTTTTCCAGTAAGGGTCAGAAATCAAAGAAACATTTGAATGCTGTCCAAATGGAAAAATCTTTTTTTTTTTTTTTCCTGTCCTATCTGGTGCAAATAAATGCATCGACGGTAATTAATGTGCTGTTTAGACACAGACATTTATGGAGGGCACATAAAGCGAGCGAGGGTGGGTTAGGTGTTGATGGTGATCTGAGGAATACTGTGTAGGTAGCAGATCACTGTTTGCCTGAGAGATGACACATTGCGGCCCCAAACGCTCTCATACATCTTTAATGAAGATCACTTAAGTTGCCTGTGCTCAATAAAAATGCACAGGAAGAAAAATAAAAGTCCGCAGAACGCCTCCGGTTGGGATTCAAACCAAGAATTTTCTGCTCCGAGGCTATATTTGACTTTGGATGCATTTCATAATGGCAAATGGGGAAGCACATTTAAAAGAGGCTTTCATTTCACTCTTCATCTTCTCCAGGTTTAATATGTTCATACTTGTGAATATTATAGGCATTAATAATTCAGGCTGGCTCCAATGCGCGCCCGGCTGCAGATGTTCTCCCTCGACTTTGATGAGATACTCTATTTTTCTCTAAATATGTTAACAAACAGCTACTGACGTGCTAACACATGCTAATGTTGGCCATTTTTCTATGTCATGATTCCTTCAAAGAGGTCTTAAAGAATCATAGGCAGGTTTTGTTTTCTGTGATGTTTAATTTTATCCAAATTTGCCATACCCCAAACTCTACCCTGAATAAAATATAAACGTATAGCAAAAGAATCTGAACAAATCTATTGGCTGACATATTAGAATAAATAATGTTCAATAGATTTGAGTTTTTATCTACCATTCTGAAATTATGGCCCTGAGCAGACAAACTTCACCCCCACCAACAACAGGTTTTATCACAGGAACAGGCAAACATTAGTCAAGGGATTTTTTTTTTAATCAGTGCTTAAATGTCAACATATGCATCGACTTTCTGTTGTTGTTCCTCTATTCTCTTTCAACAAACTGCATTCAAGGGCATGTCAACAGAAAGTTTACTCTGCAAAACTTGAAACCCATTATAGAAGGGACAATTTGGACATTCGTGGTTCCTACTGGAAGGTTTTTAGGCAGAAAAAAGGGTTCAAGTGGCGAAAGGTTCTCAGTGGAAAAAAAACGCATTTCCTCGTGAAAACCTAACTTCTTTAAATGTAATTGTCTGAAACAAGCCAGTGATAGATGAAGGTAAGCAGATGGCTCTTTCAGTCATCTGCCAAAGTGTGTTTTGAGTGGTTAGCCATTCATCATCAAGCTTGTTGTTCCAGATTTTTCCTCGCAGTACATTCCCTCATAGCCTCATACCGATCATCCTTTGGCCAGACAGCTGCCATGTTGGACCTGCTAAAGCCAAATTTAAGCACTTACTCTGGCTCTCTATCCAAACAGTGGCTTTTGGACAGCTTGATGAACACCCACAAACCCTTTTGTTGAAGCCCCTAAAACCCCAAGCAGATTTTCGAGCTTTTCTGCCATCACAATCTCCACATGGCCTCCGAGAAACACATTTGCCAAGCAGATAGGATTGCGAGGACTGCTGTCATTTTCTGATAATCAAATCTGATGAGAGTCTGATGTGAGAGCAAAGACAGCATGGATTTATATTTTCTGGAAGATTTCACCGCATCTATGCATTTATGTAAGAATAATAAGCTTTTGAAGATAGCTTTAGCCAGACATATATATGTTATATACCAGGCCTTCTGAGCCCCATCTAAAAGTACCGTTGGTGGGAAAGAATTACATAATGGAATTTCAGCCACTTTCAAAAATAGAAACTTTTTTTTTTTCTATTTTGAGATCATCACCAATTGTTAATACAGATAAGGGCCCATTTCACCAAAACCAACCTTGATCAGAACCCAATCAAGAGACAAAACACTCCTGGAAAGATTAGCAGGCTGGAATTGAAAGCTTATGTGCTGAACAAGACCCAATCTAGTGAGCTGAACTTTGAAAAAGTGTGAAATGAAATACAGTAAATCTGGCAAAAATAAAACAGAAAAAAGCATCTACATGTTGGATTGACTTCTTGTATTAGATTCAGTCAAAAAAGAATTGTAGTTGATGTAAAAAAAAACCATACTGGCTTAAAACACATTCTCTTAACCACTGAGCACCATTAAATGCTGATGGCTCTGCTCCTTTAAATTGACCAGGCTAGTAAAGGACCATCATTGCATCAAATGACTGTGATCTGCTTATCCAAAACCCAGTCAATGGGTTAAAGGGCACAGGAGGAATTGATATGCATCCGTCTCCCCTGCAACGCTCTTCAGCTGATTCAAGGAGCTCAAGAAAGATTGGCCTCAATGTTTCTCAAAGGTTGAGCCCAAAAAAATCTACAGAGGAAAAGAAACTGAAACTACCAGAAAAATTAGCTGTTTTTAATAAAATTAAGGTGCTTAAAAATGAAGTCAGGAGAAAAAATGTACATACTTTTTGTAACATGCCAAGGTAAGCTTGTGGTTCATCCAGGCAGCTAGAGTGCCAGAGAGAGCTAGACTTTCATGAGATAATAGGAAGGCTGAAGAGATTTCCTTTGACCATTTTGAGCTTTCAACATCTAGCGCTAGACATGTTGGCAACCTTTTAGAATACACCAATTTATTTAAAAGATATATAGTTTCTACACACAGAGTGTGAATTCAGTTGTGCTAACACAGTCAATTGGTAATATAAGCTGACAAAGACAGTTTAAAGTGTGAAAACCCTAAGTTCTATCAGCAAAAATCTATATTACCTTGACTCCTCTGTCATACACATAAATATAGTTATTTATATGTTTTATAAATAACTATTGAAAGTTTGAAAACAATAATTCCCAACGCTCAAAATCAGCTAAAACCTGTATTGAAAGATCAAAACTTTGTTCAAAAATGAAGATTGGACTAAAAATTCTGATCAGGCGTCTCCAATTTTGACAATTAGTAAAGTAATACGTTAAGAATTTTGCTCCCTGGTTGGCGGTCCTTCATCACAACACACTGGAATGTACAAAGCCCCTATTAATTCACCTACCTCAACCCATCATAACTCAGGAACAAGATATCAATATTACTTGAGCTTCTCCTTTCGAGGAAGAGCTGCACTGAGGTGAATTTGTCTCCCTATTTTTATTTCCAGGCACTTCATAGTCCCACGGAACTCTTTAATTTAAGTCAATCTGCTACTAAATCAAAGATTAACCATCTCACAAGGTGCACAAGCTAATTCTCCATCAAACACAAGAGCACACGGTGAGTCATGAAATGCTCTCGATCCCTTTTCTCTTCCCCCTCACCCCCTCTCTTGGCAGCGTGACGGAGGGCAGGATTGGGGAGTGATCAATATGTTTCTGCTATAAATAGCATGAGGTGCAGCGTGGTGCTAAGCAGAAGGAATGCAGGGGCAATATAGATGATGAGAGGAAACCTGGTGTTGCTCAGCATAGAAATGTTGCGGCGCATTCGCACAGCTTAGCTATTACAGCTACTCATTACCTGGCTGAGTCATTGATATGCATTTCAAATACAGGAACCCGGAGGGGGTTTAGAATATGCTGCTATCAAAATAATGGAACTATGAGGAGCTTTCTTTTCTGTGTCAGAGAAAAATAATGATAATAAAGGACGTCTGGTGTCATTTAAACATTCACTGAACACACTGAATCACTTGATTAAAATGCAGCATGATGTTGCAATTTGGTTGTCAATGAGGTGATATACACTGTGCAATAAAGTTGAAAATAGCCACACGTTTATAAACACAGGAAACAGATTTTCTTAATTCAAGAAGCTATGAACTACGGCTTACATCATTTGAAAGGATATGAACCTTTAAACATGTATACAAGTTTCAAACAGAACAAGAATGAGACATCCAAAATTCAGTATCTACACAAATTAATCTCTTTGGTAAAGGTGACAGGCTATTGCTTCTCTCTAAAGACTAATCGCAAAACTGAAAATGTTCCAGTACCATGTTGCATCAAAATATTAACAAAAAAAAAAAAAAAAAAAGAAAAGCTATGTGAGTGTTTTTTTTGTTTTGTTTTGTTTTGTTTGTTTGTTTTGTGGTAATCTGGATTTCAAACATTTCTCAAATAGTGAGTTCTTCAGACTTGAGGAGACAGAGTATGTCACACTTTGCAGGGAACTCTTTAGTTATTTGACGTTTTGGTACAGCTATACATAAATATATAAAAATAGTTAATATACATTAACCATTTGACTGTCACCCTCAAAATACATAGATGCAAGTCAATAGGTCCCTATTAGGAACACTGGTGTCTTCATGACAGTTAAAGGGTTAAATAAACTGAAATGCAGTAGATGGATTGTCTTCAGATATATTCTTCCCAGCTATATAACATTTTACAACAATGATATGTAGCTGGGAGCAAAATAAAATACAAAAACAGTCATGTGTGATGTGCAAACCAACTGTAAGCAATATGGATGCAGAAAAGATCAAACTTTGGAGGGGAAACAACAAGGAGGAAACTGATTAGATACAAGATGATCTGATTGGCTGAAAACCCTGGTGAACACATAGGTGATTATGGCATAAGAAAATGGTGGGTCAAATTAATTCATTGTGCTGCTATGAGAGCAAGAAATGGGGAACTAGAACTAAACACAACTAACATACAACACAGAGCAAAGCTACACCTTCACTGCTTCCCCCCCCAATTACTCTCAAGTGGTGATTGTGTGTATTTCCTCCAAAACACACACTGGGATTCTCCCAAGAATCCAGACAGTTAGCTTAACACCAACAGATTTGACACTTTTAATGGCACCACCTGTAATCTCGGCTGGCAGTCAAGCAGAATGTGTGCAGAGCACCAGCCGTGTATTTGCTTTGGCGCATTGGCTGAAAGGAGAGAAACTCCTCACTTTTCCCCATCCCGCCGCATCACACGCACATACAGTAATATCAGCGTCTTCCTCAGGAGGTCTACCGTAGGTTAACTGGCAATCATGTCTGCAAACACTCTGTAAATTTAGTCAATCTGACGGGAATGACCTAAACAGGCCGAGTACATTTCTCTAGTCGGGTGTCAACATGGACCTCACAGAAGCTGATGTTAACCCCCCTCCTTTATGTCACTTTTCATTAATTTAGTCCACACAGAGGTCCACATGAATTAGTATAGCTAGAAGGCAAATATTTGTTAGAATGGATAGAGAGCTAACATAAAGTACAATGTCTTAGAAAGATGAAGAGGTTGTATCAACATGGCCTGCTCTCTCAAAAAAATAAAAAATAAAAAATTCAAAATACTATTTAAAAGCCTCACGTCTTGGTAACAACAGAAATGTTCAACTCTTGGCTAGAAGTTGATTAAAAAACAATGGAACATATGAGTTCATAGCCAAAGGCTGCAGGACAGACATCAGCAACCAAGAAGGTTCATCACAAAGACACTGTAGGGAGCTTTGGTTGTGCCAAAAAAGTGCAAAAATTGTGGTGGAATTTTTTTATATGTAAAATGTAAAAGTTTTTGGGTTATTTTTTTGTTTTTACACTGGATTTAAGAAAAAAATACATTTGAATTAGAGTCAAATACAAACATTCTTATTATTGTAAATGGATAAAAAAAATAAATATAGCTATTTAAAAAATACATTAAATAAACTATTTTTGACATGTAAAAATAAGTTTATTATTAAGCTTAGTAAGTAATAAAAGAAATAAAATCCCCAGTTTTGTAGATGCTGCCCACATTTGCCAAGGTTAAAATGCCTGTTTATTCTGGGGGGGGAGGATTAACTAATATTTCTGAAAATATGCTTTGCCTCAGCTGCATCAATCTTTGCACAGGTAATATCCGCAGGTGGAGCTATCATTTCCAAAGGCTTGTAGCCTTATTTGTGATCTTTCTAAAAAAATTAGATACTATATGAAGCAAAAAAAGTGTGAAAAATCCAAATTATTTCATGGTGATGCGTACACATCTGACGGAGTCCCCCAAGTGTTTGCTTTATATTGGTATCGAGATTATTGAAACTGAGTTTGTAATTGCGGAGAAAAACTAGATTTGGGAATCTTACTCTGAACACACTTGAGAAAATCCTGCGGGACTTAATTTAATAGCACCCAACAATTCTGACTCTTCTGTTACAAACATATATTACCGTCTTCCATTCGTAAAATCGACACTTTAGCTGTGTGATATACAGTGTTCACGTACCAGGTTTCAGAATGTCTTCTCACTCACACCTAATTTGGTGATGTTGATGGTGTGAAATTACGTTGACCCCTTGGTATTTAGAAAATACCAGATGACAGAGCTCCGTTTGTCCCCCCACTATAATCTTCCCCTCATTTCAAAACAGCAATAGGCATGAATAAGGCTTGGTATGACATCAAGGGCTTTCAGAATCACTTCAGTCAGACACGTGGCTTGAAAAGGGTAGCAAGTTGAATGATTTCTATTTTTTTTAAAAAACAGAATATATATTTTTTTGTATTAACTTTATTTAATGCAAAATTTAAATTAAGAAAGTACCACTCAATCAACTACATTTATGCAAATATAGCTTATGCGTACTGCAATCACAACAGACAGGACCCCTCAGGGGGCAATGACAGATGTCATCCTTTGATTATAAATGTCAACAGAGAGAACAGCACTGTCCCAGCTGCCCAGTTGCACTTCAGGCTGTGATTTTTCCCCATCCACACACAGGCCAGTATTTATTTTCTCATCAGTGCCATGTAATCACCGCGTTAAGTCTCTGTGTCACCGTGTAAATTTCCATAATGATTTCTGACTGATGATCCCTGCAGCGAAGGTGGTAGAAATCATTTACGGGTTACGTCTTAAAAAGGCAATTAGCAGGACGTCAAGTCAACCAATTGGAGCTTAACTTTGCACTTCACAGAATTGGGTTTCTCTTGTATAGTGTTAAAGTTTGACATTCTGGCTGAGATGGATTTAGTTGCCCGGTAACCAAACTAAATATACCTGAAGTGTTGCCACTGCAATGTGAAAGGTGAAAATATTTGGTAAAGTGCGTCACAGTTTTTGAGAGAAATTAGAATTGATCAATGGCTATGCCAAACATCAATAAAAAGAAAATCAGAGGAAGATTCATTTTAATCAGTCTAAGAATGTGTAAATGTGTTTAAAAAGATGGTAGATGATTAGTGTGTTCAGGACTGAACTAAATGTTCCTCAATTGTTAATGTACATACATGCGTCTTCATCAGTGGTTTGAAACACTTTTCTTTACACACATAAAATGGAACTTTCTGGCCTTGTTTTTTTTTTTTTTTTTGCTGCGTGTGAAGTGAGCAGTGCTAACATTCAAAAACAGCCATGCTATTTGGCTGACTACTCTTAAGAGTCGGTAAACTATAGCGTGACTCACTTTCAATCAGCCAAGCAGTCTGTTTCAAGAGTTACTTACAGCCTCTTTTGAGACATGAACTATTTATTGTGGCTCTAATGGCTTCATCAGTCCATCTGAGCAGCAGTCAGTCATTTGGACACTTTTCCATTATTATTGTTCTTGGGGTTGTGAGAGAAGCAGCAGGGTCAGTTATTCAGAAGGAAATTACAAATGAAAGAAGACACTCATTTAAATCTGCGACAAAATTGTCGCGGTTCCTTTAATATATTTTAATAATTAATTTTGTAGTTTCATGTGCGCAGTTTCATGGTCAACGGAAATGTTTGGAAGCAGTCTGATGTGCAGACATAGGTTTTAGCTTTGCGCTACACTGCCCTCTATCTGCTTGGCATGTTTAAAGCAACGCTCTGGAGTGGACTTGTGTCTTTCTGGATGAAAGCTTTTCTGAACACGATTCTTTGTGTAGGATATTAGATTTTAAATCAATGTGGCGGAGATATTCACTGTTATAAAGATGTGGCTACATGCGTACAATGTCTGAGTGCGGGTTACCAAATAAGGACTCATTTTTTGCAAAACCTTCAGGCCATAGCAACATTTGTATGCCGTTTTTCCAATTAAATTTATTATAATAATTTTTCGTGATCTTCAGGCTTACCAAGTTTTTTTTTTGGGGGGGGGGGGTCAATCTTTTGCTGTCTTTTTTTTTTTAAATCTTCATTCTGACTTTTCAAAAAAAAAATAAAAATAAATCAAACTCTGCACTATAAGTGTTTCAAGGCCTGAGAACGTATCCGTTTCTTGTTTTTATATGCAACGACTTTTTTGTTGGTCGTGATGGGAGAAGCAAAAAGGAACAGATTGCAGAGGGAGGATAGAGGAAAGAGGTAGAATTTTAGTTAGGGAAGGCAAAAAAAAAAATAGAAAGGTTAAGAATGAGGCAGCTTAAATCCAGTCTGAGCTGGGTTATGTCCCATTCAGCGACTCTAAGCTCCTCCTCCTGCTTGATTACTGGCCCATTCATGGAAAAAAAAAAACAACATCTGCATGCTTCACCACCCAGGCGGCATAGATAAATGCTGGAGTGATCAAACTAATCCTTGCCCTTTGGAAATAAATGCGGCATTCGTACCAATACAACATTCACGTCACTGAAACCCACTCAGATATGTCGTATATGACATTAAGCGGCGTGTAGGCATATTAATTCAACAGTCGCAACCTTTTCTGGAGTTCTAAATTCTGCATAAAGAACAGGTGTCGCTCTAAGTGTCGCCTTCATATAATCTGGTCAAGATAATCTCCTGTTAAAGTGCCAGAATATAGTTTCAGAATATGCTGAGGGAGTTCATTGCGGTAAAATAATAACAAAAACATACAGCTGTGCGTCTCATTTGTTATCCGTTGCAGGATTGTTTGTGCCTTTGTGTTCTCAGCTGGTATGAGGCCCATTTCATTAAAGCTTGTTTCAGAGGTGGATTATGTTTCTGGACTGTAATCCCCCCACCATGTTTGACCCTCGGTGTCGGCTGCATTTAGGATGTCACAGGGGGAATCTAGGAATGTCTTGTATATTGAGCTGTGGCCGCAAGCTCTTGCCCAGTCGTGTAACACAATTACATCAGACTGATGTTTCTGTGTGTGCGCGTGTCGCTTGTTTTTAACAGCTCAAGTAGGTGACCCGCTGCTTCATTTTTCCCTCAGGTTGTTTTGCAGCAGAATATGTTGCGTTTACTGGGCTGTGTGACTCACCGGCAGTTTTATCACATTTGCCTGGTTTTACTGTTCGCTTTCAGATTTCGGAAGAAGCACGTTTGCGTTTTTTTTTGGCTAATGAGATGCTCGTCTATTATCCGTGTAGAAACCAGGATGAACAACAGCAACAAATGTGTGGTGTTTCGATGCATTCACATTAGCTTAACAGAATGACACTATAACTGTTATTACCCTGTTTTGCAAACTGCGTAGCTTTCAAAAGTTTAGAAATCCGTGTGAAGAGAGCTGATCATGTGATACTGATGTGTTACCCTGCATTCCAAACTTTATTTCTGACTTGCTAGATTTGAATTTTGGTACCATAAACTGGACTGAGTGGCTACATAAAATGTATGAAACAGCAGAAACATAAAGAAACATTGATACAGTGTTCAAAGGACAGCCAAGAAACGTCATGGTCCCATGCAGCTATTAGTGGACCAAAAACTGAAGGGTGATTGACTTTATAGGAGATGGGTTTATAGGGAAACACTACATTTGACTCACTTGTTGACTTGAATCATAAGCAGGAAAATATAATACACCATAATCCTTAAACATTCTGCTTTCTTATCTTTTTCTAAAGCCAACCATTTCTTCCACCACTTGTGGATTTTGCAGCCCTGTGCTGGTCAAGCCCTTGTCATATTTTAAGAAATCAGTGTGAATCTGCCAATCAAGTTATATAAACAGCAAAAATCCAGCCAAGAGCTCTGTCAAAATTAAAGTGTTAAGGCAAGCCTGCATTCATGCCTCAAGAATACTGTGAAATTCTCACAATGCATTTAGACTATAAAAAAATAAAGTTCTGAGAAACATTAAGTGTGTCCTCCAAAATCAAATCCTTTTTACTTAGCAGTTCATTTCCTTTTCATGCTAAAGTTTCACAAATTGCTTGTAATTTTATACATTTTAATCATAGGAGAGGTATTGATTCACATATTCTTTTTGCACGTCTTTCTTTCACTGGCATGGCAGTGACATTGCCAATGTGCATTGCCAAATTTAAAACTTCTTCATTGGCACTAAGGACAAACAGGTTGAATTTTTTTAATTTCCGTGGAGTTACGAGGAGCTTGTTATATAGAATGCCACAATCGTTCATCAGAGTGAAACTCTGCCTCTGTGCTCAAAGCATGTAATTATCTTGTCTGGTAAACTTTGATTACAAGCCCTCAGATATGAAGGTGAATCATTCAGGCACATTTTATAGCCCTGTTACAGTAGATAGAACAATTATTCAACCCCTAAGACGTTGATTTATTTTAATAAATCAATCACGATGAACGGAATTTGTATTTTCTTGTCAGGAAAGCCAGAGAAAACGATTTCTACAAAATATCAGCAAAATGTGAAACATATGTGTTTTTGTAAATATTCACTCCCTTCAAAGTGACTGAACTAATTCAACAGAGCCAATCAGTGTGACTCCTCAGGCTCAGGAGATGATTTGAGTTCAAATGACACACTGTGATTTTGGAAGATGCCTTCACTGGCTATTCAGTATTCCTACAAGAATGCATAGGACACTCCAAGAAAATCACAGAAATGAGTATTGAAAGGTAGGGATGGACACAAAATGTCCAAAGCACTGAGCAGAATGACTGAAGAGTCCAAACTGTAAGTGGACTGAAACATTTATGAAAACAACTGCTTCAATGTATGTTTTTTTTTTTTTCTACAAGACTTTTAATCCTGTATAATATTACAGGGTTAGGCCTGATGACAACGTGTAAACAACACAAAAATCAAAATCTGATTCTGCTTCGCCCAGTGAAATTACAGTCATTCTTTCATTCGGGTAGTTTGAAATAATCCTGCCTTTCGTAGGGGACGGTGTTATTATTTCCAAACCAACAGTCACTTCCAGAGTGGAAGGCCTTCAATCTGAAACAGACTCTGCCTGTTTTAATGTCGTCTCCGGTGGCGTCCTTTGCTTTGATGGCTGCACCCCGGCGCACCGCAACCGATGCTGATTAAACATCTGGAACATCCTGTTGCTTAGTGGGGGTAGATGGATGGATAGATGGATGACTATTAATCCCCAGCGGGAATTAATTGTCACTATTAATTCAGGCAGGCATCCAGTCGCCGTGAGGGGCCTGGATGCAACATAGAGAAACAAGCATCCTCATTGTCGGCTTGATGACTAGATAATGGGGCGATGAGCAATAACACCCTATAAAAGTGCAGGAAAACACAAAAACACACAAAAAAAATCCCCAAAATCATTATGTCAGAAGCTGCTACAGAAGGGCGATGCTAGCGTGATGAGATTTTGAACAGACATTGAAATGTCATGTAGTGACCTACAAAAGTATCACTATTCCTTTAATGTTTTATTATTCTGAGGATTTACGTGACAAACAAAAAGAGGCCAAACTTTTTAACAAAATAAGTCTGGAGTGTTTTTTTTTTTTCTTTTTTTTGTTTACTCCGATGCCTCTGAACGAAATCTAACGCAACCTAGTGCCTTTATAAGTTACTTCATTAAACAAAGTTTACTTGAGTCTAACTCGATCTGTGTAATGCTGCTGTTTTCTGATGGTTTAAGAAGTTGGTTGGGGAACATTAGCAAACAAACTGCATCGTGAATACCACGGAACGGAGGCGGGTTCAGGAACGACGTTGTGGAGAAGTTTAGTGCAGGGTTAGGTTCTAAAACAATATCCCAGAGCACTTTTCAATCCATCGTCTGAAAACGAACTGTTTGCTCACTTGAAGTGACAGGCAATACTTCAGAGCATTTATCAGAAGAGCAGCTCAGGGGCTTGTGGTACATCTGGCTGCAGATCAGGTGGGGAAATCAAGTTGTTTTACTGCACCAAAGTTCTGCTCGAGTAAAAACTACTCTGAAGTATTGCTACTTTTACTTTGTAATTGTTGTAGCCTAAAATGCAGACACAAATATGCAGTTTATTTTAATTTTGACATCACACAAAAATTGGGTTAACCACCTTTATTTTCATTGGAAGTATTTTTGCTCTGTTCCAAAATATACATATTTGATTCATAACTTTATGGTGTGATAAAGTGTGATTTGGCAATTGGTTTTTCTTTTGCCTTAATTTGTCACTTTTTTGTAATACTTATTTGTAGGCTTTTTTTTTGGCTACATCACAATTTGCCCATGATTTTAGATTTTTGTCAGTCTCAATACATTATTGTCAAAAATGAAATCTTCCTCCAAACTTGAGTAGTTTTATTAACCAAATACCTCTCCACTCTTACTCGGTTAACTTTTTGGATGACTGCCTTTGAGCAAAAACATTTTTGAAATCATCATACTCTTCAGTGCAATTTTTTTGGATATCCGTCTCCTTGAAAAACTGTTGTTAGAGGTTGCAATGGTTTTGTTCGTAGGGAAAGGGTTCGCCGTCCTGCAGCCATCCATCAAGAAGAAACACCCAGACAGAGTTGCAGTAGAGTAGTTTACATCAAAACATATTCATGTTTTATCCTGGCCTAATTAGAGAACACAACCCACAGAGACACTAATAAATATGAGGCTAAATTGGCGTCTCATTTTGTAGATGTGAAAAAGTGGTTCTGTATTTTATAAATGCAGGTTTTCTGAAAATGAATGCAAAATACAAACCATGTTATTATTAATCAACTTCACAAATAAGTGTATTGCGTTGGTTGATCATGTAAAATCCTTGAACAATTTACGCGAGTTCATAACCAAAATGTGGCAAAGGTTTGAGAGCACTTCATACTTCTTTCAAGGGCACAGAATTGTGCCTGTCTAGATAGTTGATTCAAGAGTACAAAGACTCTGAAAGCGGATTTTACAAAAACCAAAATTTCCAAAAGTATTACCTAAATTCTCTAAAAAAAATAAGCAAAAAAAAAAACAAAGCTCCCTGAACTGAGGGAAAATCTTCAAGAAGAGAATGACATTCACAGCCACATCCATCTGTGTTCACATTGTCTCTGATTATGGTGAAAGGGTGCAAAGTCGACACATTGCATCAATCATCCCAAAAAGCACTTGAGGGAAGATGGACGACAACTTAAAAGCTTTGGATCGCCTACTGTATTCCTGTATATCACGTCTGCAGTGCTTCTGAGGCCAAGTGGTAGTGCAATACAAAAAGCTTGAACTTGGGTCGACTGTTAAGCACCTATGGAAAAAAGAATTGTTGCTTTTCTTTTTCCTGAGCAGTGCCCGACAGTGTCACTTAGCCACTTGCATCCTATAATCCTTTAGGGAGGGTCGCTGTGGCAGGAGGTCTTCAAAGCAAGCGACACTTCCTTCGTTCCTGGCACCTCCTGCGGGAGTTCCGCAAGTCATTAGGGGCAGCTGTGAGACATTATAATCCCTGAAAAGTCCAGGGTCATCCCTGGGTTCTTCACCCTTTGGGATAACCGAAATGCTTGCCCACAAGAGCCTAACAGGCAGAAGCGCGGGAGCTGTCAGCCGGCTGGGTCCGATTCAAGGCAATGCTGATTGTCATGAAAGGACAACCTTGGGACTTTAAGCACTCCGTGTGCAGTCCGGAGTGTTTTTTTTTTATTATTTTATTTTGCAACACGATAGGTGTTAAAGTAAGATTTAAAGATGTCAGCGTTATGATGGTGTGAGATAAAATCAAAAGGGGAACATTGGTCACCTGGAGTCCTGAATGTCAGCAGTAAATTTAAAGACACTCAGTTGCAAATCTTTCTGACTTAACAATCCCCTTAGCCACTTTGGCTCTGTTCCTTGCCTGCTTAACACCCTGCTGTCCTCGTGGGTGTTTCTTTTTAATTATTTCCTTGTGTTTGTGAGTTTTAAACCTACATACCCCCTCTGCTATAATACTTTTTTTAATGCCCTTCCCAGCTGTCCATCAGATCTTTCATAAACATCATGAAAACACAGCATGTTACTGAGGATCTCACCTGGTAGCCTTAGGACAGAATAATACTGTCATTCAGAAACCCTTAGATTTGATGAGAGGTAGGAAAGATTCAGCAACAGAAACGTAAGCTGGTTCCCTAAACTCCCTTTTTGAAAAAAACTTACTTTGGTTGCAAACCCCGCATACACGGCAATTCCCCAATGTACGGAGAATAAAATGGAAGTCTTTTTAAGTTTTGCCCTTTCATTTATACTTTAACATTTTGCATGAATAAAAAACAGCAAGTTTCGACAATGGGCTCTAAAGTGAAACCTTTGGAAAACACAATGCAAATTATGTCCATGTAAATAAAGTTGTATTTGGAAACTATGCTAGTTATGACATCTTGCACTTGTGCAGTTCAAGCTAGGTGTAATCTAGAAAAACTTCTTACACTATGCTTTACTTTTTATAGGTTTAAATCAGTTAAAACTATAACAGTTTGAGTGTTGGCGTATGACAGTAATTAGCCTATTGGTTGCAGGAAAGAATTTCAGTCTGCAGCTAAGCAACGACAGTAACAACAGACCCCAAACTGGAAGGCGCAATTCCAACAAACAGTGATTCTAAACAGCACCATATTTAAGGTCTGGATCTATTCTAGCTTATAAACCTTTAAATTGGAGTGGAAAAATTCTTGCTGGCATGCAGTGTCTCCGCTTACCTACCTAGGGCTGATAACATATTGTTTTCCCCCCAGCTCTCCGCTGGCTTCCTCAGCGAAGCAAGATATGATTGGTAAGGAATAGCAAACAAATTGGTAGGTTTGTTTCATTCAAAATGTCAATACTTATATCTGAATGTGACGAAAAACAAATGGATAGGAATGGATATGGCAAACCTGGGACCTATGATCTTTTCATGCATCATCTTAAGTGACATTTAGCTCAATACGTGTAATTTCCTTTTAGGAAAGCTAAACACACACGCACACGACTGCACGCGCACACACAATGGGGGGGAAGAAGGTGTCATCTTTGAGAAGAAATTAAACATTTATCCTAAATAATGGGTTAGTTATCGAAGATGTTATGATTCCTGAAGGGGAACTCCAGATTACTTTTGTTTCACGCTTTCATTTTACCTCTGGTCCTTTGCTTCTGGTCATTTTCTTCGTAATTAACTGTCAGAAACTGAAGTTATAGTATGAGAGACGTAATATGGGCATTACATCTTCCATCTTTGAGGACATAGAAATCACTGAGGCCGCAGTGCTTCTGCGTTCAGTTGTTTCTCATGGATGATGAACTTGACCGGAGTAATGTTGGCATTACCCTTTTTTGCTATTATTTTTGTTTGATGTTGCTGCTGTTGCTGTTTTTCCTGCTCACAGAAAGTACACCTGGCCCACTGTGTCTACATGTGGCTGAAAATAGCATTTGTTTTAAAATTCAGCAGTATAAATATACTACGTTTATATAAATTGGCTTTATTTTTTGTACATGCCAGCTAAAAGCCCTTTCTGACACACCGAGTAGTAACACATTTGAGCTGAACTTGAGTAGTGAAAGGGCTTAAGGGAAAAAAACAAGGTTTTACATGTGAAAAAAAGGTGGTAAAGACTTGGTGCGAGAGGGAAAGGTGAAGCGAAGAAAACGTTGAGGGTTCTCCAAACGTCTGCGATAAGTGTGTGTGCATGTTGTTGCTTGTGTTTTTGAGCACTGAGCTGTGCTTACTCCACCAATCATCGAGAGGGGAAAGAGAGAGAACCATTTCAAGGATCTGCAACTGCATTCGGCGCGACTTGACTTGAAGGTCACTGAATCCCAGGATGCACTTTGCCTGCTCAGGTGTCTGAAAGTGTGAAAACTGAAATCGCCTTGGCGCCACTGGATGATTTCAAGGACTTTCCTTTTCTTTTTAATATATCAGATTTGTTAATTGAAGTTTGACATTTTCGTGTTTGTGCTTTAAGGATACCTCTCATGCAGCTTGCTAGTGCTTGTGCACTTAGATTTCTAAAGCTTCTTGCTAATAAAATGTATTTTCTGAGAAACGTTTTTCAGCCCAGTGCCAGTTCGTAGCCGTTGGTTACTGGCCACTCTAAGTAAAAAAATAATCACAGAAATGCTTGAAATCATTTAAGTTGTTTAAACGTGAACTTGAAAAATGACGCGTAAGGTTTCCCAAATGTCAACTAGGATAAAATAGTTTGTTTGACTCTTATGTTTGGGCATCTGGATGTTTTTTAACATCTTTTTTTAACAAACTGTGAATAATTCAAGGTTATCCCTTTATCAAACAATACACTGTGGATTTTTTTCATCTATGCTATAGCTAATTGTTCATGGCTGACAGTTTTTTGAGGCACAACAACAAATACCATTCATTTGTACATGCCCACCCCTCCACATCAACCATCTGAGCCATTAGAATAGAAACAGCTATTACTGGCTATGAGCGCAGTAATAGCGTCGATAATTCTGCCATGCAACCCCTCTATCCAAGCTGTTCATCCTTCAGTATTTCAATTTCTCCCCCCCCCATTTCACCAACAGGCTAAACAGACCTCTTTACTCAACCGCTAGTCTCCCCACAATCAGATGCTTCTATTATTTCTTTGACAAGGGTGATGATCTACCTGCTGGAGTCAAACAAGGTTCTTAATCCTGAGTTGGTGACTGTTCTCAGCATTGTGAGTAACCAGCATCGTATGTAAAGTTTCTCATCTCTAGTCCCGGTCCTTATTTTATAGACTCCGTCGACAGCAGCTTTAAACTCCAGGCACATCCTGGCTGATAACCACTTCACCTCGGGGCGTGGGGCGCAAGCAAGCTTGAAAGAGGAAGGGGATAAAAAAAAAAAGTCATAAAATAAGGGAGATAAAAAAAAAGAAAAAAAAAAAAAAACATCTCACCTCCTGCCCGCTCATCACAGGAAGTGCAGCCTCAGCAGCCGCCTATGCAAAAGCTCTCTGGTGATTATGCAGAGACCAAAGAACGCTCGGAGCGCAAACAGCTGGCCGGGCCCAGCCAACAATCGCGCAGAGTCCTCTGATCTTTTTAATGCATTCTATAATTACTGATGCGTATTGACAGTGCGTCTGTTTATGTGGAGTCGAGTGAATTCTAAACGTGTCCTTGTGAAACGCCGGCTACTATTCAGAGCTGAAACCAGAAGTTTAAATACACAACAAGAAAAAGACACTTGCACATTTATTTTACCCCTTCACTGTCTGATGTTAGTTAGAATCACAAAGCTGATTTCTATTGTCAAGTCCAAAATGCTTTTAAATTCATGCATATGCTGCTTAAAAATTACCCTAAAATTTCTTTTTTTTTTTTGTTAGTTAAGATAAATATCTTTTTTTTTTTTTACTCAAAACACCAGTTCAGTTTTGTTCCAGTGAATCATTTCTTTCAGCTTTTGTTACAACGGAACCTGGTTGGACCCAAAATGGCAAAAGTATTTATCCCTTATCCATAATTGACCCTAAACCTAATAAATGCTTGTATGATTGAAAAAAGAAACTGATATGTGAAAAAGTACAATTATCTAACAATGGAACTAGTAATTTTTCATCAATATTATAGAATTATTGACTTAACACAAACTCCTATATCGTACTGTAAGTCAGTTTTGTCTTATTTCAAGCATAATAAGATATTTGCACTAAAAACTAGTCAAAAATTACTTGGTAAGATTTTGTGTTTTTTGCCATGTTGGAGAAACAACACCCTGAGGAAGATACTACTTGCTTAAAACCACTCCACACAACCCCGCTTCAGCCCTGTTTCTTCATGCGTTGAGCTAACAGCTTGATTGAAAACAATTTCACTTTCGTAAACATTAACGTCCAGCCAGTGTTGCACTTTACACGCAATTTGCTTTGAGATCTATTGGTTTTGGGTGTTAGATGCTCCATCACCTGTTCCTTTGCTGATGCTGTGAAAATCCCAATTATATTGCTTTTCATTCCGACGTTCAAAGTCACTTCTACGGCACAAACATGAATGCAGGACAGTTATATAAAACAATTACCTTTGTTTACATAGACTTGACAGGAAAGCCGTTACTGCCGTCTTCCTCCTCTCGGGAGCTTATGATTGTTTGATTGGACGTGCCTGACAGCCTTTGCTTAGCGTTTTAGCATTGTGCCAAACCTTCATTTTCTGAATGCCGCGGCTGCGCTGAAAATCGTGTCAGCCTCGTTTTTCATCTGTCCATTTCATGTTAGTCTAACAGAGCCGATATGCTCCTTTTTAATCGCTTCAGCTGTCTGCAAACACAGAGCAGTCTATTTTTAAACCACAGCAACTATTTTTTTTTTCCTGCATTTTATCTTGTTTATATGCAATGGGGGGGGGTTTGTTGAAGTTAAATTGAAAGCTGTTTACTTAAAATGTACTAGTTTGTTTGTACACTGCTTAGCTTAAAAACTATCCATTCACATTTGGTTGTATTGCCACCAAACAGCATGGCTGTGAAGAAGGCCAAAATGATTCACTGGTTTCAAAATACTTTGGGTCTTATTCAATTACTGGTTTAGATTTCATTCTTTAAAACTTTTATGCTTTGAAATAAGGAATAGTCTCAACTATTTTTATAAACCTGCAAGCTGGAGTCTTACTTCCTCTTTTCTCAGGAAGCCTGCTCTTCCTGTTTCTGACTACGATTTCTTATAATTAGATAGAAAAAAATTAATAGAATTATAGCAAAGTTTGTAGGAGACAAAACCAACACACACAACCAGATTGATTTCATTGACGTTTGAGTCTACTGTTGGGTCTAGATGTTACTTGTGTGATTAACTTTAAAGGTAACTTCATGTATTATTATTGCTGAACTAAAATCGCCAGCATGGGGAAGTGAGATGATCTTGTCAATCACTCAAAAGGATCTAACTTTTCATTTTTTTTCTATTTCTTCAGAAAGAAATCATGCACAACTTTCTGTTGAGCTGTAGTATAAATTCACCCAATTTGTGGTTGCTACCTGACAAAATGTTGGGGAATTATTTCTTTGCCAGGAAGCTAAGATAAACCGGAAATAAAAGGGGTAAGACAAACACTTTCTTACCATCTGAAAGATCTCAAAGTTTCCAGCACACGCTGCCAGGAATAAGAAAAAAAAGTAAAAACATTTCAACATGCTACTATTCCAGAGTTCACTGAAAACAAACAGCTGTGCTGCTATACGTTTCATGGAAAGTGTTGCAGCTTCAGTACACACACACACACACACACACAGAGGTTGAGTTAGTCTCCCAGACCTCAATCTAATAGTGAGTTAGAAGCCGAACTCAATATTTAATGAAATCGTTTATTTTATGTCATTATTTGTAGAAATGAATTTTCCCTTCATCATTTACAGGATTTGCAAAAGCAACAAAGAGGGTGGTGAATATATGTAGACATGTAATTCTTACTAAATTTTTTGTGTGAAACTTTTCTGTCTTATAGGCCTTTGCGCCGTGCAGAGCTTTGTCTATGGAACTGATCTTAAACCTGCAAAGGCGTCCTCGCAATGGCCTCCATTTTTCTTGTCCAATGTCCGAAGAGTTCCACAGCAGAAGCATCACTCGTAAAATAAGTTCCAGCCATTGCTCTCTTTGTTATCTTGTCTCGGGTTTTTATGGGTACGGGCGCAGTTTTGCTTTGGTCAGGTGATAACAAACCGGGCAGGAGCGAGTATACATCTGTCGGACGTTTGGCAGAGGGGCTGTTGCCGTGAAACATTGAGTCAGCTAAAAGGTTTGAGCTCCGTCAGCACCTTGCCGTGCCTTTACAATTTAATACAAAGAGCCGAGGCAAGCTGACAGAGAGGGGTGCAGTGGAAACTTAATAAAACACACATGCACTCCTTTACATGTACACACACACTTCTCTTCTCGACTGAGCTTTACGTGAAACATTCCCTGAAACACTCATGCTAAAGTCGCTCTAGAGGGTCTGGAAATCTGCTACAGATGGGAGACAGTGACTTATGTTTTGTTGTTTTTTGTTGTTTTTTCCAGCCAATTAGATTTGACTTTTCTACATTTTGTTTCAAAGATCCAGATGCATTTAATTTGCGTGTGGACTTAAAGTTAGCACAACAACCATTTAGTCATTTGGATATTCTAGAGATAATCAAATATATAACTTTAATTTCTAGATATCAAATGCAGAAATGAAGACGACAGCAGCAAAGTGACGGAAAATCAAAGCAAGCAGATTCACAGATAGGCAGAACATTAAATATAGAAAAACAAAATAAGGAATGAAATGATGAAATGTTATTAAAAACGGCTGGAGTATTCAGCAGAGTTCCTGCAATAGTTTTTCCAAGTAGTTTTTGCCACTATAGCTATTGTCTCTACTTGATCAAGTCGAGATAATTTGTTTCTGGAAGTAGCAAACCTAGTTGGGGCTCACAGCCAGCAGTATTTACAAAACATGGAAATCTCTAGCATAGAAACCAACCCATACCTTCTCCCTCCTGACTTGTTCGTTGGTTTGATCAAATTGAGGGCTTTGCCTGATCCTAATCAAAACGTACACCGTTAGATTACCAACTTGGTATGCAACCATAATCAATACTCAACTAAATAAAAGCATTTTTAGGCTACCAACTCCTTTTTGACAAGCTTTACAGGAGTTACTGCTGGCATAGATTGTTTGGATGTCCATCATATCCACCTTTTTTTTTTTGATTTCCACATTTATAAAAAGTGCAACAGCACAAAGAATTCACAATAATCCCAGTGATGGTCTTTGTCACATCAGGTAGTGGTAGATAATGATCCGTTTACATGTACAACTAAGTAAAATCAAATCATTTAGGTTTACTTTTAGGTTAAACAGTGTAACAATGTGACATTTGAAGATACCGCCCCTCCACCTCACATACGTCTATGAATTTTTCAGCGTACTGCTTTTGAGGTATCCCCTCCTGTATTCTTTGTACTCAGCTGAGTTTGTGCTTTCTCATCTCTCGAAACTTCAGAAGGGCTTTGTATTTTGTGGTTGTCTGGGAACGTCAGCAGGCCTTTAAGTGGCTCAACCAGCTGGAGTTTTTTTTTTTTTTTTTTATGGCATGACAGAGGAACAAAGTGAATATCTGCTCGTTTGGTTATATTTTATTCCTTTATTCTTGGTTTTGTTTTTTTTTCTGATGGAACGTATTCTCACATTAGTCATGAAGGCTGTAGTTTGTATGGTGAGGAATAGTTCTTTAGGGAATTCATTTATGATAAGAAAACTGGACGGACTTCTTATTTGCATGATATTGAAGAACTCTAGTCTCCACATACATCCTTCGGTTTAGATTACTTATTCTTTTATTTGTCAAAGAAAAATATTTCACACTAATAAACATTAAGCTTTTGCAAAAAAAAAAAAAATCCAAAAGAATGAGGACACAAATGGTTATGTGAATTTTAATGTACATATATTTGGAATTGAACAGTAGCTTTTTACCATTCACAACTGGTTGGGGAGGTCTTAAATTATTTCCTTTGTCTTGACTACCCTCTTAAAGATGCAATAAATACACTTTAGTCTAGCTTTTTTTTTTTTTTTTGAATGAATCACAAAGTTGACCAATGTCGGATGTTACTTCAAAGCAAGAAGGTCAAAACTTACAAGTTGATGGTTGTGTGTCAAAAAACAGGCTACAAAATGGAAACAGGACTCAGGTGGTCGTGGCTGACTTATCACTTTAGTAACAAGGACAGTCGTACAGGGAACTGGTCAATACCAAGTCAGAAGGTCGACACCACCATTACGTGGGGAGATTTAAAATTAGTGGTCGGACATGTGTTTGTTGAGAACAGAAGGAGAAAGATAGAAAAACTTGAGTTGAGAGAATGCCTTATCATTTGGAAAAAAATAAAAATAAATTAAGTGGCTTCCATCTTGAATCATCAGGTCTGGACTACTATCCAGACACCTCACAAAAATTTCAATCAAATTTTAGAGTAATGACAGTGCTTGATAATATGGCAAGTAGAAACATTACCAAAACAGTAAGAGAGTCTGTGTGACCACAAATGTATGATCTTTTAATAAGCATCATTATGAAGCCAAAAGTTTAGTTTCCTAACTTTGGACTCATTTTTGTCAGTTCAGCAATGCAAACTGATTGCAACAATATTATTGTGGTACGTTTTATGCATGTATGCAGCATAACATGCTGAGTGAAAAGTTTTGAAATGGACCTAATGATGATGAATGATGTATCATCATGGAACAGAGGCAAACTTAAGCTCAAATTAGATGCATTATGCATTATTACTGCAGAGAAAACCCTGAATAGCATTAGGTTCAGTGTTTATCAGTAAAACTTTAAACCTAAATAGTTACTTGATTTTGGAAATGTGATGAATCCATAAATACCGTGCATTAAAATGACAAAAAGTAAATGTTCCAAATATTTAGCATAAATAGAATTTATTTAGTTTTAACAAAAAGCTTTTTTTTATTTCCTAAACTGTTACACAACTCCTTTTTTTTGTGCAAAATTGCTTACCCTCCTCATAGCAATGAGTCAAAGACATTTATGAGGATGGTTTGCAGATCATAAGGTTATCCACCTGGACCCTAAATAATTTCACCTTAAAATTCTGGAAACTACTTTAACTCAAAGATTTGGGAGTTGATTCCAATTCCAAGAGAGTATATTAGAGCATAAGCGCCTGTTAAAGCTTTGGTCCCATTCAAACATAATTGTTTTCCTTCTAAGCACCACAAATGTGATTGCCGTTGAATGGAAAGCACATTTCAATACCCAGAGACAGGTTGCCTCCAAGAGGAAATCTGCTCAGGCTGGCACCAACGCTTTCCAGTTGGGACCGTCTGCATTTTGGGTGGAAAAAAAAAAAAAAAAAAAAGATGCTCAGTAAATAAACTTCTAATCTGTCTGTGAGAATATCTGTATATAGATAATCTGTGAGTTATTTGTGAAATTGCAAAGACAAAATTGACAGGAATGCAGGAGCAAGGCAGGATAGTGTCTCGCAATATGACAACATTTTGGCAGGTTGTTGTACAAACAAATGTTCTGAATATTAAGGCCTCTCTCGATCACTACTTAAGCTTTATAGGGTCATAAAGCCAAACAACTCAGCTTAATGACAACCCAAAATTTTATGTCCAGATTTCTGCAGGAATAGTAAATATTTAATTCTGCCTATGTCAGTCTGTCATGCTTGAAACCTGCATAATGCAAGACTTTCCCACTAAAATTTTTTTTTAATAAAATGTTTTCCAATAGTACTTTGCTTGAACTGCCATCAGGAGTTAAAGGCATTTATGTACTACTCAGTGTTGAAGTTTAAACAAGCAGCAATAAAAGCCTTAAAACACTCAAAGCTGCCACTTGATGGCTGCACGGCTGTGGTTTGATTGGATAAAGATGGCGGAGGTGTGACAGTGGAGCACAATGACGGTCATCAAAACCAGGCCTACTCTACTGCACCGAAAAAAAAGACAGAAAAGACAGGTATAGCATTCTCCAAAATGTGCTGCTCTCGCTCCACCTCCACCTGATCACAGTAAAAGCAACACTAAAAAACCAGCATTAAGACCTCTGAAAGAGATTACAATGTGTTTATTATATTACAATTTATCAGTTATATTCAAAGAAAAGTATGTTGTTTGCTGCCAGATTCTAAGTAAAAATAAGTAATTTTGATAATGGACATACATTTAACTTTTTACTATTCACACAAGCAAATGACTTGTAACTTATTTATTGTTAGAGGGCAATACATATACTTTTTATGTGTAGAGTACGCATTAACCAGCACTGGTTGATGAATGGCACCTTAGGTGTTTTAAGCCAGTCGTATTTTGAGGTTAACTCAGTTTGCAAGACATTGAAATAAATAGATTTCCTACAAACTAGCTTTTCTCAATAGAAATTACATAAAAACCAAACACATTTTTTCATTAGAATGATAATCCTATGGTATAGTGTTAAGATTTATTAAGAATAACGATTACCTTTGAAAGAATTACACTTGACTGGGTAGAATTTGCTTAAAAGACATAAAGCTGCATACGGTTAACGGTAGAGTTTTACAGTCTACTTCCCCTTTGCTCTTCCTCGGTGCTGGATAAATAATACTTTTTTCTTTTTTATTAGCAAATGCAGTCCTAAGAAAGGGGATGTTTTATATTTCGCTCAACATGATTTCCCTGGCAAAAATAGGTGTGAAAATCGGCGTATTAAACCTTTTACGTGTCCTGTTTTTAGAGCCTTCGTACTTTTGGGCTTGTGACAACCACGTTGCGCGGGGCTTTACTTCCACCGCTCCCTCTCCCTTGTTCGCAATATCATACCGAATTAAATGTTCTGCCTTGCCAGTTTATACTCTAACTGTACTTAATATGATTTGCATTCTCATTTCACAGATGAAAACTGCAGCTCATGAAAAGAATAGACCCGGATGTCACAGGGGAGGGAGGCGGGTTCTTGTCGTCATCGCAGTGGTTTTGCCTCTCAGCCTGCAAGTCATTATTATTACCCCGCCTCTAATTCAGCTTTAGAAGTTGAAACATTTGCCCATTCTACTTTGGGGAGAAAACAAAAACAAAAAAAAGCTCAAACAATGTCAAATTGGAAGGAGAATTGTTGTGAAAGAAATATGATTGGCTACCTTAACTACACAGATGATACACAGCTTTACATTATGGTGTGAATTTCCATTTAAATCTCAAGACTTTACAAAATAATCTCTTTTAGCCTCCAAAAGATTTCCTTCCTGGACTACAATGTATTTAGCTCCATCTATCTGAATAACTAGCCATTTTTGAAGGCAAGAAACATAAAACCCCAATAAAATACATCGATGTTGATGGCTCAGTGTGAGCACATTTTCGATGAAGAAGCTATAAAGCCCAGATTTTCCAGAATATTCTCTTCTTCCGTAAACACATAAGAAACGTACTCAATTCTGCCGTTCCGAGGCGTCGTGGAGTTGTCACGATGGCGTCTGAAGCCACAGCAGCGAGAGCACAGGGGCTTTGTCTTTGAACTACAAGAGGATAGGAGGGTTAGACCACGCACTGAGGCAATAAAAGCAATCTGTTACAGCAGAGGCAAACAGGAGCTTTTGTCTTTTAGCTAAAGCCCATTTTCTTCTCCCAGAAAGAAAAAAAAAAAAAACACACACACACACACACGGAAAACAAAACCAACGACAAGCTTGCACTTTGGCAACTTTACGGAGAAAATCTAAAACAGGTCAAATATATTAGCCGTTGTTAATTTGAAATGTATTATTTAATGAGAAACACTATCCAAACCCTGTTGTTAACACTGTTTATGTTATTTTGTGTTGCGTTAGCATTCAGATGCACTGCTAATTTTCCTACTGATTTAGTTGCCGCTACCACTAGCAGCAAAAACAAACACATTTATTAGACTGTTTCACAAAAAAAGGAAAAAAGTCAACAGAGGAAGAATTCATTTCTTAATCTGTCAAAAGTCATTTCTACCACATCTGAAAATGTTTCCATCTATCCTTCACCTCTGCCAACTTATGTAATTCCTTACACACTCGTGGGATATTCATGACCTAAATTTATGCCTAAAAAAAGTGTTTTGCAGTGCTTTTTTCCTACTAACCCCAAAGTGGAAATATAAACCTGTTTACCCTGCTCTGTTTTTCTGATAATATCACATTTGTAAGAAAACGCACCACTAGCTATTTGAATCTACTGTGAAGCGTAGATTTTTTTTTTTTCCTCTTCAGTATTGTTAGATTTCATAGCAATTAAACATTGTCTTTGTGCTTATTTAAAGCATGTATTACTTAGTAAAGAAAGAAATGTATATTCATTAACACCGTAAAAGGGATATTAATCTACCTTATGCACTTTTGACTTTTTTATCATGGCTCTTTTTGTGGAAGATTTGTGCATTTGACTTTTAACACAATGTTTTTGTTCTAAGCTTTTCAATCCTGCTCCTTATATGAAAAACCCGAAAGAAAATCACAGAAAGCCAAGATCAAATACTTGGCTGAGTTTAATAAACCCTTAGAAAATCACTTCTTTCAGAACCCACTGGACTGCCAGCCATAAAGGCAGACTAAATGTCTATTAAGCTTGTCTGACCCAGGGAAAGACAACAGAGACAAAGTCTGTCTTAGTTAGGTTAGACCAGAAGCTTTTTGTCCGTCCACTCTCCTTCTGGCAGATGTTCAATTCCAGTGGAATAAAGTAAATGAAATTGGACTTAAGTGGCAGCACAAGGAAATTAGGGATTGTTCATGCCCATAACTTTCCAGACATTGAGCCAATGTTCTGTACAAACTGAACCTGCCACCAGAGGTGGGCGGAGCAGAGGAAAGTTGCATTCGATTAAATGCAGAAGGACGTAATTAGACTCAATTAGAGGTAAAAAATTTCACATTAAAAAAAAAATGATTGAAGAATGAACAAAAAAAAAAAAAGTATTTGGTATAAAGGCAACTTAAGTGTTGAGTGACTGTTTGCAATGTCTGATATAATCAAGCACAAAAAAGTCAAACAATAAGAAAATTCAGGTATTTTTGAATAGAAAGGTACATTTTGATAGACAAGCAAAAATTTAATCAAACTATCAGGTGTGGAAAATAATATGCAATGAAACTTCTGTCTTGTCATTCATCATCATTTGCACGAGAGGTGCTAGCATTACTATATAATCTGGTTGTCATGTTTCTTTACACCATGGGTTCCTCAGATTGTCTGCTTCTTATATCCAAAACATGTAAATATCAAACTTGTCTTTAAATTACACTTGATTTCTAGAGATTATTAGAAGACCTACCACTGGATGGTAGGTTAAATAGGTGGTTGCTAAGAAGCTGCAAAGTGCATCAATTAGGAACAAATATCTTCTCATTAGATGAAACATGTTAGCGGCTGCTGTTAGCTACTTGGGAGAGTCCAGATGACATTTTTTTGGAAGCTAAAAATGAAAAACGGGGGGGAAAAAACACATTGAAAAGTTGTTTCAACTAAGTACAGCACACAAAAGAAAGTGAAAGAAGAGTAAGGAATCAGAAGCTTGACAGAAAGACAGTGAGCTAAAGTTAGGCAAGGAAATATTATGTTATATCTTTCTGGCTAATCTGTGTGGAAAGCGACATGGTGAGCGACTGCTAAGCTCCCTGAGAATGCAGCCTTTCCCCACTGGGGAACTAGAGTAATTACAGACAGCCTTTTGTTCCCATTTGCCTTCAGTAATAAGCCTAAAAGCATGGCAGCTCACGTTTTAGATAATGAAGATTTACTGTGTGTGGGTTAGAGCTGGTTCGTTTTCTTTTTCCTTCTTTATTCTAGTTTACGCTGATTGCTTCTGCTTTTCAATACACCTCCGTCTCTGTAGTTGTTGACAGAAGGAGCAAGGTTCATTATTTACCAAGAATTATGCTTCCGTCTTCGGAGTGCAGATGTGATTCTAGCTCTCTTCCGTGCGCGGCAGCAGGGAGAATCGCGAGCGTCTGCCTGAATGTGCCAGACACACCTGGCACGCCATGAAGCGGCGAACACAGCCCACTTTGTATGCAAACAATAACGCTGGTACAGTATTTTTGTGTTTGTGTGTGTCTGAGCTTTTCATTTTTCAGAGGGCATTTTGTCCCGTTCTCCTCTTCTTGAAGATTAATTATGTCTCACAATTAAAATAGAAGAATTAGATCCCACCTGTGCAACACAAATCTTACGTACTGTACATTGTTTTACCATTAGTCGTAACAATAGCGATGAGGTGAACAACTTTAGAAGTCCTAGCCTATGGAAAAATGACACCATCTGTGTTTAAAGCAAAGTCTGGTAAAGATTGAGTCGCCACTGGTAACCGAGTCTCTTAGGGACATGAAGGCTCAATTTATAGCATGGAGGAACGGCATCTGCAATCCAGCAAGCAAAACAGGAACATCTGCTATGGATCCTTCTCACAATTTGGAGTGTATCCAAGTTATTACTGCATGTAGAGTTAAGAAATATTTCTTGTATCTAAGCCAGGTGTAAATGAAAATGTGTCATATATGTTCTATGTAAGATAATTAGTCCTTATGGATGAGCTGTCCATATTTTAGCTTTTTTTTTTATTTAGGTTGTGGATCCTTTTTTAACTCTTCATATATATGAGATCATTTTTATTTGGCTTATCTTAAATTGTTTTATTTCAGCTCATCCGTACAAGTCTTATTTTATTTTTTCTTAATTTATGTACAGGTGATGTAGCTTCTCTACACCTCTTTTTCCTTAGTTTGCCTTACTTTAACATAGCTTATATTGCACTTATCTGTTTTATTATATATTAGAAACATGTAGTTAGCTTGTTCAGAAACACACAAAAAAGACCTAGCTATTCTGACCTTGGTGAGGCATTCAAAAAGTGATGTTCACATTTAAATTAGTTAAATTGAGGCTCTTTAAAGTCAACTTTCATGTTGCATTTTTGGAATTAGCTTTTTTTTTACCATAGCCTTTTGTTGCTGAACTTACACATAGTTAGACAACTCTGTTTGGTCTGTTTTTGCATGAGCCATATGTATTTCATCTGGCAGAATTTAATCTTCGGTCATGTTGAAAAAGGGAACAAGGTTTGTGCTTAACCTTTATCGCTCTTTCAATTTCTTACAATTTAATTTACATACCCATTTTCAAGTAATTAAATATGCCAAAATGGCTCTTTCACTGTTTTCTGACAAAAATGTAATTAGTGGCCGCATTATGTTTAAAAAGACAATTTAATTGATGCTGCATCAAAAACTGTACAATTGGATTTATTTTTATTTTTTGCATCAAGGATAATTTCTTATTTTCTCCACGTTATCCATAATATTCTGTGTTATACAAAGTAGGCAAAGTAATTAGTGCATGCAATATGTTGACTGTAAACCTTTTGCTCATAAATACAACAACACTTGCTAATTAGGTCAAAACATAATCCCTTACATTTTATCCCAAAACATGTTTTTCCGGTGATGGAAATTTGCTTTCATGAGCATCGTTTCCAGGAGACGAGCTTGGCTAGGAAAACCATGTTGTCTATTGTTGTGCTTGAGATTTGTCACAGCTGAACAAACAACCAGAAAAAGAGACAAGGCATCGTAATTTGTAATTAGAATTTAAAATTTCGAAGGTGCGATAATACTGTTCGTCCACGAGAGTCTGAGAAGGCGCTGCATATAATATCGGAACAGCTTTTGTGTGCAACTCCGCTAGAGAATATTACAGTAACTTAATTTATCCAAAACACTGTTACATCTGAGGTTGATGGTAAAACATATCGGCTGTTGTTTTTTGTGAAAATGATAGCTTCCAAGTGGACATTTTCGTTGATTTGATTGATTGCATGCCCTATGCACCCCCGATGAAGGGATTCTGCTTTTAACGCTGGCCTTCCTCTTCAACCGCCGCAATCACCAAATGTTTTGCACTTGTTTTCTAAAGGTGAGCAAGTTGCTGCAGAACCCGTGGGCGGTCGCAGGCAAGAGATGAGGCATTAACACATGCCAAGCAGCTCCAAGCTGAGTGGGATACAAGATCTTTGTCCTTCATGCTGTTAAAAAGAAATAAATGTGACTCAGGCGTGTACTTTCTGGATGCAAGAATGTAAAGAGCTTCTTGTAATCAACAAGATGATCAAAGTGAGTAATGCCGTTTGGAAAAGAGTTAGTTATGTCATAGTCAGGAATATTTAACCACATCAGTGCACAAAAGTGTGTTCCCTAGGCTCTCATCGCTGATATCGTCAAGTTTAAATACTGAGACAAGTTGTTAGGGTCAACTTCACAAGTGGGACACTTCAGTGTTTAGGAATCTGGAGGATGTCATCAAGTGTTGCATCATTGGCTCGTCGAGTCCTTGTGAGGCACGCGAGTCGAATACAGCATATGATTAGCAGCTATGATCGCTGTTTAAGCAATAATTTAACGTGTCTCCAATCTTCACCATAGAACTGTTGTATCTATTGAATACACTAACTCAGTTGTCTCAAGCTGCATTCCTACAGAACCAGAGTCCCGTTAGCTGTAGATGTCTCTCTGCTTCGGTACACCTGGCTCCAATATGAGTTCATTAGCAGAGTTCTGTAGAGCTTGACTGCAGGCGGTTTCACCATGTAATCCAATACGACAAGGGACACATCAAAAACTTTCAGGACTTACCTACTTTTAGTTACCACTGGATACTGGCTACTTCTGTTCTAGCACTGATGAGGCTTTCTCTAAATGTAATAGCCTGAATCCAAAGAAATAATGCTTTTCCTTTTTGACCAAAGAAAACTCTCATTCTTCTGAAAAGTAACAATTGACACGTTGACATATGACACATCAATATTGCTGCAAACATTAGAAGCCTTTAAGTCAAACATGACACAGCCACTTTGTGTGGCTTACAAAGTGTATAAGTGAACCCAAATTGTTTGTTGTACAACTATAATGTTGCATGATTTTAAGTCACAATCCTCTTTTTATTTCCATCTTTATTTCTTCTTCTTGGAAACGACTTCAATGTGTATGGTCAAACTAGGTGGCCATACTACTTGGAAGTCTTCAAAACGTAGCACTATTGAGCCATAATGGCAGCCAGTTAATAATATAAAACCAGACTGTTTTGGCTTACTGAACTATTTTGCTGGTTGCTTTTGTAGAGTCAATCAAATAGCAAATACGTAGAATATAAAACATAAAACTTTCCTGTATAGAGCTTTGGCTTAAACCTAGAACCAATCCTGGCTGTATAAAAAGAACATGTAACTAAGGAAAGATTTCCACACGATTCCCCAAGGCTCCAGAGGCATTTAGTCATCACCAAGAGTGCCTTGCTGTTAGCACTTAGTCGAAGCACATTTACCTGCTTATCTTATTCCCCAGTTGTCAGCTGGAAGACATGTTAATTGTGGGAAGTAACCCACCAGTTAAGGGGTTTTTCATTCATTTTGTTAATGATACTGTTGTTCTCATTGCAAGGGGGGGAGCTCCATGTGAAGTGAGACATGACAGGACTCTAATTGCAGATGAATTCAGGGCATGTATCACTCATTAGGACGAGATAGGGCAGGAATAAAACAAGTCGTCAAACTGAAGGGTCCAAATTCATTAGAAACGTTGACGTGAATCAGTTGGTAAATTGCTCCTCGGACGAAATACAGAGGTTCCACTTTTGACTTAATCATTTTGATTTTTTAACGTTTTTGTTTCATCTCCCCCCCAAAAAAACCTGGCATAGTAAAATCAGCAAGCCCAAACATCTGAGGTTTTTCTGAACCCCACCCAACATAAAAGAAAGGAGGATAAATGCAAACTATTTTATTGAGAGCGAAGGCAATTGAGATAAATAAGATGCTTTTTGAAATGGCTCATAATGGCGCCATTAGGCAAAATGCAGAGGAGAATACAGCAGGGCACCGATGGGCCACGGCCTATATCTGTAATCATCCAGAACAAAGTACCAGGTTCCCAAGAAGGTTTATTGGGCTCAATTAATCAGAGTTAATGCTCACATTCATGCTCATATGAAACTTGGTAACAATTAATGCTCGGAGGAAAGTAATATTACACATGTTTAATTAAGTCTGCAGGGGATAATTATGGTGTGAGTAGCATTAAGTGCTAGGTTAGGTGTACAGGTTAGGCTTCTGACTGCTCTCTCAATTTCTGGAATTGCTTAAATTCATCATTTATGCAACAGGATTTTCCAAGTCTGTTATCTGCAAGGCACCTCATAAACAAATCTTTAAAAAAAGTCTATTTTACCTTAAGTAAATTTTGTTTCACAGAACAAAATTTGGTTTATTAAGTCAATGTTTGATTGGACTTCTTGTAATAAGTGTAGAGATTCAAACTCATATTGATGTACACTTTGAAAGCACATTTTACAGCATTTAGACCTATAAAACAAGTAATTGTTCAAAAGGTACACATTTATCAAATAACCATTTTTATCGAGATCTCAGTGAAACGATATTGCCATTAAAAATGTTTGTACTGTCGATTCAATATTTATTTTCTATTCATCCGGCAAGAACGGAACATTGATTACAGCAATAACAGAAAATGTGGCTTTTTTAACACTAGAATAAAACTAGAATGATCTGATCAACAACCTACCAGCTGGAATCTGTATTTTTACTTTTGCCTAAAAGCCTCGCTTTGCTTCGGATTATTTCTGAAATCTCCCCGTTGCTTCTAAAGCTTAACAGCTATTATTTTGGCCGCCACAGGTTGCAATGTAGTTTTTCCTTTCTTCTAAATGTCAGCTTCTGGCCAGTGCGTGTGAGCGAAGCACCAACAGCCACACACCGTGGGATTACAAATGACGGGCTTCAGAGGGGAGAAGTCAACCAAGAGTCGACGGGTCACCGGATGAAACAGGCAGCGGGGATGACAGAGATGCCCTCACAACAAGAGAACAAGGACAGAAAGGGAAAGAGAATTGCGAGGGTCTTTGGAGGGGTGGGTGGTGCTGGAAAACAGAGCAATGAAGTACACACACGCAGAGAAAACATGACGCCTCCCCGCGTCCCAGCGTGATGGACGGTGCCCGCCGACTAATAAATCAGTGTTGGTGAAACGGCGGGTTGCTGAGAAGGGTATTTGAAGCGACGCTATCCTGAGCTCCGGGTTGCCGAGAGGAATGACGTGTGTGGACTGTAGAAGCAGATGCTCACACACACGCACGGAAAGGAGGGAGTGGAGCCTGGCCTAATTTGGCCCACCTGAAAAAAAATGGACAAGAAAGTGCTTAGTCGGCTTTGCCCTTCCCTCTGCTCCACCGCTGCTCCTCCTCCTAATTTCCTCCTCTTAGTCAGATCAACCCTTCACCTCCCTACTTAATAACGTCCATGCACCTTTTGTGTTTCCTCCAGTCGCACGCTTTGATCTTCATTGCTCACTAAAATCCTCAAATTAACACAGGTGTGACTTAAGTCGATGAGGCCGGATATTTATGGGAGAGGGTGTGCAGACCTACAGCACTGCTATTTTCAGTACCGTACATGTAAAATGTAAAATGCAAGCCGATTAAGTTTGACTAGGCCCCTTTCTCTTCTGGCGAGAGAACCCTTATTAGTGCATCACTAAATCTGAGGAAGTTTGATATTAAAAAGATACAAAAAAGGTAATTTCCTGAACATAAAATTTGCTCTCTTTCATCTAACCTCCTAAATTTGACACAACTCTGTTCCTTTTGACTTGACGTTATAAAAGAAAACATTTGTGTACATTGGAGACTGGTGAATTTCTAAAATAAAGCATTGCATTCATGTTTTTTTCTTCCTCCACTGCATGTGAAAGAAAAAAAAAAGAAAAATGTTTTATGCTCGTTTCTGAATCCTTTTCAACATAATGAGAATAATTTATCTGATAATATAGACAACTGCTTTGGATTTGCACAGTTGCAACCAGCTGAATGAAAGCAAGATCTTGCAAATGCTTCACAAAGCAATAAGGAAATTTGCTAAGCTACACTAATCTTTAAAACCCCAGGCTATAATGCACCGGGCTGCTTTTTCTGCAAGCTTTCAGATGTAATTTAGTTATGTTATATATTAAGAACAGCAGTAGAAATTTATGGCTTAAAAGTTACTTGGCAAGACTGTTCAAAACATTTATGTTATATTGTTACAGAACTGTTTAGTCATAGTTGCTGAACTTTCTTTAAAGTTGAGAAGGAGACAAGAGAATTTGTCCATTCCTAAACAAGTTTGGATGTTTAGCATTATTGTCCGCCTGGAAATCCATGTTATTTCCACATTTCACAAATCCAGCCACTGACTTTTGGGAAAAACCAACAAATTTTATGAATGAAATCATTCCAAAGCAATGCACTATTAGATTTATTTCTTTTCCACAACCAGTCAAACTGGAAAAATAAACGTGTGCTTTTGTTTTGTTTTTTTTGTACAATTGTTTGAACCGACAAACAATTTCACGTTGTTTTTCCTGAACCATCAGTAATAAGGAAAGTTGTGAGAATCTGCTGTTCTGCTGGAACTGAATGTTCCAGCTTCTTCGAGTTCCAATGAGTTCTCTGTTTCTCCGGTATGAATCAGTCCTGTGGGAAACGGGAAGCAAATTCTCCTAATGCTGGCACAGGATAAACATTACCAGGAAGCTAATAGACATTGATGTTGTCAAGTTAAAGCACATTCAGTTATCTTCAGTTGGGTAAATGTCTGTAGAGTTCACCCTTTATAGAAACATTATGCATCTAGAAAAATTCTTAGTGAATGAAAATAAAATTCTGCTAATGATAATTAGGCAAAAACAAAAAAAAAAAATATTACACAACAAGATCACATTTTTGTAGGAGCCATATGAAACAGAGCAGTATGTGGACATTCATCTGACAAATCTTTTTATCCATCTGACTAACTTTTTTTGGCAGACAAGTGACGCAAGGGACTTTTGTCTTGTTTTCAGTGTTTAAACATGAGATTGACTCAGGCGAAGAAAGTGAGCTCTGCTCGATAAAACGCCTTTGAAAAGCCATTTTGGATCCGGACAGCATAATGAGATTAGTGCATCAGGCTGGGCTCCAGTGTCCGGCTGGCTGGTCACCAGCACAGTTTGCTCAGTTAGGATCTTTTGTTTGAGGACATTTGGTCTGCGTCATTATGCATGAGCAAGAACCCATGTGCTAATCCTCTGTCCCTCACACGCCTTCCATCTTAGAAGCCATATATAAGTTTTGTTTTGTTTTTTTTTAAATGGCTTCTTCACTGTTCATCTTGCTGTTCCCTTCCATTATTTACATGTTTATTTCTAAGTTCCAATTGAGGACTCCTTTATTGGTGTCCTCAATTGGACCTTAAAAGCTAAGGTGCATTTGGTTTAAATGCACCTTAATAAATATGCATTAGAGATATGTTACCCCATTATCTTAAGGAATCATTGTCAAGAAGTTGTTTTCTGCATGGCTTGTGTGTAAAAGATTTTAAAAACTAAAAAAATGAGCTAGATTTTCAAGCGTATACAAGCGCTGTTGTTTTTATTCTTTTACGTGGCTCTTTTTGTCAAGAGAGCCTTTGAGTGGCCATAATACAATCATATGTCAAGGCAGTTTAAGTATGTCAAAACTCTTTGCCGCGAAGCTCTGGAGAAGACGCTGTAAATAATTGGAGGTCAGGTTTATAACCGCGTAATGCACCACGACTCACAGCAGCTTAATACCACCGTAAAATTCAAGCAGATCAAAAGAAATAAATCTTACCCATCCTACTGTTCTTGATCTAAGCTCTTCTGTGATGACCCTCGTGGCAATCCATTTCCTACACACTATTCAAAGAACTTCATGTTTTTCCTCTACTTTCATTTTGATGATACTCACAGATGAAAATGTCTTAATTTTTTGTTTCAGTTTGTATCTTCTGAGACCTAAGTTAGGTATTTATTTCGTTTTTACCATGATTGTCGTACAAGTAAAGCCTTTTTAAACAAAGGTTTTATAGACTTTTAATCTACTATCATACTGTCTCTGCTGTGTGCCGTGTAAAAGATACATACCCTATGTTTGTTTACTATAAAAATACATCAGAAACTTCTTAATTAAAGAAATCTGTGTAAACATAAGTTTATTATCCCTTTTAAGAATTTGACTTTTTCCTTTTTTCAAAATGGCTTTCTTAGCCTCTGAAAGGTTCATTTACTTAAGTAAAGGAAATTGGAGACACAAGTCTGCATAGCTTTTAAGGTAACACCTTAAACACTCTGTTTTCTTGTGTGATATGGTGAAAAAAATCCCAAAAAGAATCATATCAGCAGTCTATGATATGGGTGACATGGGCAACCGCCCAGGGCGGCCATCTCGTCAAGGGCGGCATTAGCTCTCATGGCATCTTTATACAGCCAAAATAACGATCAAAAGCAGAAAAGTTACCAAACAGAACCAGACATAAAATATATCTAATATTTAATCTGGTTCTGCATTCAGTTGAAATGGCAATGATGAACATCAAGCGGAATCTCAAGTCATTAATGTCTAGTTATATGAGCTGGACTCCATACTGAATAGCTACATGAAATACGTTCCTGGAAATTTAATGATCTACCCTAAGCATTTATATATATATATATATATGACATTACGCTACTATGAAACAGGCAAAAGAATAATAAAAAACCAAGCATGACATATGCAGGGTGAGTCAAGGTTGACAACTGTAAGCGCTTAGAGCAATTAAATACTTCAGGAAAGGAACCCAGGATACAGTCTATATCCAGTAGAAATGACATATCATGTAAGCTATGACTGTACAGAAACAACAATAATACAAAACGTGTTATTGCTCTGGCTTTGTTTCTCCCAAAGTGTCTGTTATATAAAAGATATGAACCTGGTTCTTTCAGCTGTGTTTGTTTGATAGAGACTAAAAAGTTGAAAAGGTTTTTTTTTTTTAAACAAAAAAAAAAAAAACCTATGTCCTTAAAGACTATTCAAACTTTATTTTTGGCGATTTTGTGAGGCAATACATCAATATGTACCACAATAATCAACAGCTGAATTACATGAAATGTTTGTGGGTTGCGCACATCCTTCGATGGATGCCTAGGTAAAAGATTTCACAGCAAGAGGAGCTGAAGAATTCTGCAAAACTGTCAAGAAGAAGCCAGTTTTCTTTATATATGATCTGACATCGACTACTGAAGTTACTGTAGATGACACTGTCCTACTCGGTGCATATCTCTTTGCCAAATGTCATTCCAGAGCGGCGGATGTAGCCAGTCTCCTTAAAAACACCTGACATTTTAGCCACCATTCTTAAAACCTATATATTTACATTTCAGCTCCACATCCACGCTCATGAGGCGGGAGGCTTCCTGCAGGTGTCATCCATCAAAAGGAGTGAAGAATGAAACAAAGACAAGAAGTCAGCGGGGTTTGAAACAGAGATCAAGCTTGACAGAGATGAACAGAAAGAAGAAGCGACCGAGGTTGATGGAGTGAGGGAAAAGCAGAGGGGAGAGAGAGTGAACTCCATCAGTTGGTAAATTATACCCCACGCCATCGGCACCAAAGGAAAACATCACTACTTGGGGATGTCAGGTCGAGATGGACGATCGGCATCCTGGGTAGGTGTGAGAGAGTCTCCGTGTGTGTGTGTGGGCATCCAAGTAAGAGCGAGAAAGAAGAAGGAAAAAATAAAAAAGAGAACGAATTTCTCAAAGATATATCACAGCCACAAAAGTAATGGCTCACTGTAAGATCATTGCAAGTTTCCCTGTGCAGCACCCTGAGCACACACAAAGGCACACAAACAGAAAGTCAGGCAATCAACACCATCACAATGGTGGTTGGCTGAGGCAGGTAAACGAAATAAAAAACAAACAAAAAAAACAAAAAAAAAAACAGCATTGCCTCAGGGTTAAGTGTAGATGCTGGTGTTTGTTGCCTCAAAATATGGCTGAAATAACAGTGTTTCATGCTTGCAAATTAAAAGTATCAAACTTTTTTATAAGCTTTTGTTAGTTCATAGCATCTTCTAGAAGTATTGTGAAGGATGTAGATTTGTTTTTTCTTTCAAAAAAGTATTCGTTCAATGAAACTTCTAGATTCAAGGCAATCTCCCCCAATAGCAAAAATGCAAGTGGTACCGTGAAATTTCATTGACATTTCCCCTCAATTTGGCACATGATCGTTAAAAGTCAGGTGGAGCCCCTGACCTTTCATCCAGCGCCACGAGCGATGGAAAATTTTAGGTGAACCAAGTTCGACTTGATTCAGTTCTGATGAATTCTGTGGCAAGCCCGCCTGGGCTCACACTGGTATTTTTCTTCGACAAAACCTCATATTTGGTGGCAGAGTTACATTTACTCAAGCTACTTTTTTTGGGAAAAAAACCCAAACTTTGTGGCAGTGTACTTATTACTAATAAGTGAGTAATTTTATTAGGACGTATCGCAACTCTTACTTGAGTAAAATTTCTGAATACTCTACCGACTGAGTAACTTTACTGAATGAAGAAATTGTTTAACCCAAAAATTCACCAGCTACAACACCTGCAGTTACTGCCTCTATGCTACATGCTAAATACTCTATTTTTTTTTTTTTTGCTTTTTAGCAAGCCAACATCAAGATGAAAGAGTTTATTCAACAAGATATGGGGTTAAATTGCATGAAAAGCTGAAGGCAAATTCACAAATAAAAAGCCTTACGTGGGATTTGTGCCCTCAATATGCCTGAGTAGATAATTAAACAAGATTATCTGTAACATCCTCCACTCCTCTGTGGTAGGCAAACTGCAATGGGTCAACCTGGCCCAGCACTTCATTGGTCAGAATGGCTTTGACCAGTTGCTCAAAGCATTTCACAGATGGAAGGCAAAGGCATTGGTCAAAAATCACTTTCAGAGACTTTTTATTTACCTATTTTTTTTACCACTAGTACAATTATAGATTCCATTCGGTGCTTTGAAACCTTTTGCTGAATAAGAGGTAGGTTAAAAGCTCGAACTGAGGTAAAAAAAAATAAGCAATTTAAATAATGTCTACCAGTTCAGCAAAGCAGAATCCAGCTAGAATTATGGCAGAAGCTGGTTGATGGCTACATCAACTATTTACGAATACCTTTCTGCAGTATATCAACCTTGTGTTGATAAGAGTAAATCCATAACCAATTCCAACTTTTAAAAACTATTTTTTACGTGTAACGTTTAATCATCCATCAACAGCTGATTCAATCCAGTAAAACAGTGTCAAGTGAAAACATTTCTCTGTTTTCCCACTTTAAAAAAAAATTTAATTTCAACATACCCTGGACAATACGCATCAACAAAATATCACCAACATTTATCACTTTTGAGTTCCTGCGAATCAACAACTCTTCAGGACCACTCCGATGACGGAGATTGACTGCTGATGAATATTTAAGAGGTGATTTTTTTTTAGTGCAGTGATGGATGTTTATGTGCAGCGGGCTCATGAGGCTTACATCCCAGGAAAGTGCAAGTCGCACTGAATTTTAAACTCTGCACATCAAGCACGCGTGTTTTCTTAAGATCTGGTCGCATTGTGACTCACAGGGAGTGGGATTGTTTTACCGCCAGCTGTCAGAATTTGTCGGTTAAATCTTGGGGATTTACAGGTTATTTTGTGCTCTAATCATGACTGAAAAACAGTCATGATTAGAGCACACTCCATAAAACGCATTCTATAAAAATGATTCCAGTTACTTGGTTTTTAGATAAGAAACGTAGGACTAATGGAAATATGCTGTCTCTATTGGGAGTTAAAGTTAGAAGTATTTCTGAAAATTTCTCCTCCTTCATCAACTTAGCACTGTGTTTAAAATATAGTAAATAGTACAGTATGAAAAAGTCACAAAATTATGGGAACATAGTAATCATTAATGAGGATGAACTCGTATGAGAAAAAAGTAATAATATGATGAGAATAAAGTTGAAATAAAACAAGAATAAAGACAAAACAATAACTTTATTCTTGTATTATTTTGACTTTATTCTTGTATGATTTTATTCTTGTAATATGACTATTTTCGTATGAGTTTATTCTCATAAAACTATTAATTTTGTGACTTCTCCTAATTTTATTTATTTTTTATTTCCGTCATACATTGAGAACTCTAGTATCAGTAAATCAGAACTCGGTAATTGAATCATGACATCCCTAATAACCGAAATATTGAAAAAAAAAATGAAAACATAGCTTTTCTCATAATCTGTATTTTAAAATTCATAAACAAATATCTGAATTTATATAACCCCCCCCCATACACACACACACACACACACACAGAAAAAAAAAAAAAAAAAACATTCTTCAAACTAGCAGGCTGTTCTCAAACCCCACAGTTTACATTCATTTGCAAAGTGCCACAGACTGTAGTTTAATATTGAAATATCAATGTAATACCAATTCTGAGCCAAACCATTTGGCTGCATCAAAACATCATCCAGAAAAGAAAAAAAAAAAAAAAAAAAGATTAAATTACAAATGAAATTAGAACACTAAAACTTCACTCGGCAGTACGGCAGACACACACTCACACTCTGCATACACACCGAGACATGGCTGCCAGTGTGCATCATTTACACAGGCAGCAGAGCGGCTCAAGGAGCCGGAGGTGATGAATGTAACGCTGAGAAGTGAATAAGGGAGGTTTGGGATAATGGCTCAGAGTCAAGCAATATTTGACTGTTGCGGGCGTAATCTACTGCTCCTATCCTCCCCTGCCTGAAGGTAATAATGGCTTTGCTCGGCTGTTGGAGCCGCACGTGCAGCCAGGAGGAAGAAGCTGGCTTTGTGTCGGTGCCACGAGTGGCCTGCCAGAAAAGATCTGCCTTGCATTTATGTGTACGTTTTTCCAAATTTCATAGCTTTTTTTTTTTTTTTTTTTTTTTTTAATCCAGGTAGTACAGTAGCATAAAAAAAATAATAATACTGGTTTGTCTTTGTTCTCTTTAATCCCCTGGGATTGCTCACTGTACACTGTATAGGTCAAATTTCACTTACAGCCTTATCCGCTAATCCAAATGTAAACCTCCATGCCGAAACATTGGCACAAGGTAAACTCTGTAGAGTCGTAGGCCACTGCATTTTCCACTTCTCCCTCTTTAATTAGTTTTTTATTCGCTGTGTTTGAACGGAGGACAAAAAGCAATAACAAAACTCACGCTTAATAAAAACACATTAATAGTGAGCGTACGTTCGCCTTGTTGTGATTAGCGCACATTTCAAAGAGTTTTTGAGCACTGTTTATGGAGAACAAGCTTATTATTCTCGAAGCACCAATAAGTAAGCGCCTGCAGCAGCGAAGTTTGCAGTATTTTAGATGGAATCGTGAATATTATCTGAACAGAGAGTTTCACATCATGCATCAGAAAAGCAATATCTCCGTTTTCAGAGGCATGGCTTAACCATGAATTATACATTTACACTGACAGGCTACTATACTGGGTATTTAGTTCCTTGTTAAATAGCAAATAAGCCAAACACGTTGAGGAAACTTTATACATCTAGACATGTGGAGGCAGTGCAGACGATTTACTGAAATTGTTTTGCACAATAACCCTTCGACTGTGGCTTAAAAGTGAAGATAAAGCATGTTGAAACTCTAAGCAAATGGCATAAAACAACTGAAGAGTAGCTACAAACAGGAAACTAAGGCTAAAATCTGCAAAAGATGCTACAAACTGGACATAAATCTCATCCTCTACTCAGTGATTTGGACTTTATAAATCAAAAAATGTTGGAGGAATTCTTCTTTAACTCTGCCATCTCCAGTATTATTTCTAGGATTAAAAGAAACTCATCCATGTCTTTAGTCGCATTGATTACTGCAACAAAGGTCTGTCTAAATAGCCCAGGATGCTGCTGCTCGCATTCTCACTAAAACCAGGAATATAGAGTGCATCACCCTGGCCTTATAGTCTTCTTATAGACTTTTAAAAACTTTTGTTAGCTTATAAATCAATGAACGGCTTAGCACCAACATACCTTAAAATTCTACTCCTGTTTTATTTTTCCAGACCTCTCAGGTCTTTTGGTTTGTGTTCTGCTCTGCATCTCTAAACTTCAAGAAAACTGCAAAACAACCGAAACACTTGGGTACACAGAGACGTTCATGAAGTTGACTCAGTGACTGCAAGGCGTCCAACAAATCATTTCCCTCTACCGATACTCCTGAGAGCTTGTGAGGGAAGTTTGATTTTATCTTATCAGGATGTCCTGTTATTTTTCTTTAAGTTCAAATCTTAAATTGGTTTCTTTAAAAAAAAAAAAAAAAGACATTTCAACTTTTCCAACCAATCCAAACCTTTTTTTTTAAACTATACTGTTGTGACATTTAATATTTAACACAAAACCAGAGACTTAAATGTTGCTTGCGGGGTTTTCTGCATCTTCTCTGAATTGTACTGAATAGCCTAACCTTAGGCTTTGTTTGGCGGGACAACAGTCCTACATGTTTCCTCATTAAACCTGGAACACTGCAGCTAAAAAAAAAAAAGAAAAAGAAATTGTACAGGACTTGAAGCTTTTACACAATGTGAGGGCAACCAGTCACCCCTGTCACAATGCAGTGAATTACCTCCGAAAGGTACAGCACAGCAGTCCAACAATGAATGGGGCAGCAAATCACAAAAAACACACACCAGGTTAGATGGCCAATGTGCACACATAACTTTAGAAGTTGTTCTGTAGCTCTTTCCAAATTCGAACGCAGCATCCAACAGGTCGAAAAAACTCCAGCTTTTATAGAGAAGATCACTGCTACGTTAACCAAATACATGTGAGCAGCAGCGAGGATGTGCTACTCTTCCATCTCCGCCTTTGTTTTGTAAAGTAACGCAGTCTTGTATACGTGAGGTTACGATTAAACAACGTGCAATCTGTGGCCTTTTCAAGTGTCACTTATTTGTCACAACGGACAGATTTCACACCAGATTGTGACATTTCTTTTAAGTCCAACAAGTAGACCAACGGCTTTTCTGGCAATGACGAAAGGCTTCGGTGTTGCTGAACCGCATTTAATATCACAAAGGGTCTCAGATGTGGCAAAACGCATAAAGTCAGGGGGTGGGGAGGTGACTTCAGCGTATTAATCCCGGTTTTCGGCACGTCAGTGCAGCCCGACGCATCTTAATCAGCTGCTTTGTGGGATTATGTGCTCTTGCTCCTTTTGCATTCTCGCGCATATGTAATTTGGAGGCTTTTCCTCCCCCCCCATTCCCATCCGAGCGATCAAAAGCAACAGTTCAACTTCCCATCTTCAGTGTTGCAACCAAATTTTAATGCGCTCATATAGTCAAAGCCCTCCTGCTGTGTTTGTGATGATGAGTGCGGCTGTGAAGTGCCGGGTTTGATGATGCAAGTCTTTATTTTAGGTTGCAAATCTCTGTCTGTACAGTAGTGTGGGCGCTCTCATAAACTTTAAGGTCTTATTTAATGTTAATCATAGTCTGTACTCCAGGTTACTTGGGCTTTAACTTGTCCTGATTCAGTTTTAGTTTTAGAATTGTTCTGACTCCTTAAATAAACTCCAGTTTGAAGTATTTGGTTTGCCCTTTGGGTGTAAAAAAGAAAAAAAAAGGAATTTAGACCCTAGAAAAAATAATATTTAAGACAAACAATGAAAATGCAACACATTACTAATCTGATCAAGTTAAGTGACAGTTAGTTGTTTCCTCAAGGAGTTAGACCTCGTCTGATACTCAGATCTCCATCTCAACTGGAGGAGATGAAGAAAGAGTCAGGAATGATTTCATCAAAAAGCAAAAAAAAAAACAGGCAGGAGGTTTATGCCCCTTGGCTTTGTCCTTGTCTGATTTAGATTTTTGCTGGCACAAGCTCGGCAAGAGAATTTTTTATTTTTTTTTAAAAAGCACCAAATGGTCTAAATATTTCTTGAAGGTGTCACAGTAGGGGAAATATATATATATACAGA